>LHUT01005463.1:0-12755 GCA_001412135.1 Silene latifolia subsp. alba | reverse complement strand
GCGTGTAGGTGGGCCATGTCCACATATTGGCGACTCCGCTGGGGATAACTAGGACACTTACGTCTTTGTGATCCCTAGATGGTGAGACTCGAACGAGGTCTTGGTTGGAATGCATTAATTGATATCACGGTCACGGTCAGGTTCCTTGTCCGGGCCCACAACCTAACCCTTTTCGACCAATTGGCTCGTCTCGTCGGCATGAGTTTTCTCTTCCCCGCGTTTCAAATCCCGATTACGTCAAGCATACCAATTTCGTTACACATTTCTTTTTTGTCAAAGAGCATTCATTTCCTTCGTGCACAAGGCTAGGGCACCCTCCATACACTTTTTGTTTGGATTGGTATCCCTCTCGAAAATCAGAGATAGATCGCTTGGTGTGTAACCACCCTTATTAAGCCAAAACCCGTGTCAACATTATACATAATAAAATGAACTGCGAGTGCTTATGTGCTATATGATCATAAGTCCTTCCGTATCTTTACCAAAAATTTTAGAACACCTTTTTGCGCCGTTATAATGGCCGTTTTAAACCTTGGTCTTTCGCCGACGATTGCACACGGGGGTAGCAGATGAGGTAGAGGAAGAGGAGGAGGTACCCAGGAGAGTTACCGCGAGGAGGATGGGACGTCAGCTTGTGCCTGCGCCTCAGTGGGCTGATAAATGGGATGGCCGGCATCTCATTTGGGCAGCGGAGAGCCACTTGTCGTACCGTACGGCAAGAAGCATGGTAAGGTTTCAAACTAGCCTTGTATTGACCTATATATTTTATATTCATATGCTTTGCTTAGTTTAAAAGCTTACAATCCTTTCAAAATGCAGGAGGCTCGCAAGATGAGGTCGTTCTCCTAATATACGACCATGATGGAGGCCTTCGAGAAGTTGTCGGAGGATGAGAAGGAAATCATCGAGCGTGGGGCCTTCAAATCTTTGACGAGGGGCTGGCGTGAGATCAAGAGGAAGAAGATTTGGGGTAACATGTGCCTGATTCGAGCCTTCTTAGATCGCTTCTTGGACATGACCTCGACTTTCCATACGCCTTTTGGAGAGATCGGGGTCACCTTGAAGGACTATGGCATTATCTCCGACTTGCCTTACGGAGAGGAGTCGATAGTGTGGCCAGCGACGGCCTTGAGAGTGTATTTGTCTGAGGCTAGGGGTTTGATTGGCTGGAACCTTGCTAGGGCCGCGACTAGGGTACCCGGCCTAGTTTCGAGTTCTTACATTAAAGATTACTTTGATGGTAAGGTTCCGGCGAGGGTGCAGATGACTGCGGATGGTGGCATGGTGCCTCTTCCACCGTGTACAGCTGAGCAGCGAGCGCAATTGTGGCTATGGTGGTTTCTGTTTTCAATCTACTTCGGAGACAAAGGAGAAAGGTTGTCGACGAAGCTTCTTCCTTTTCTTGCTGACTTGAGTGGCCTAGGTCGCCTGGACTGGGTTACTCCTAGCTTTCCGGTCCTCACTCGGTATATGAGGGTCATGGTTCGTCCTGAGTTGATGGAGAAAGGGACTTCTCCTGCTATTGTCGGTCGAGGTCTCATTTCGGAGGTATGAACCTTCCTTTATATCTCTTGTCTTTATGGAATTTAGAAATGATAGATAATTTAATAAATAAAAGATCATTTAAAATGAATTATGAAATGAAAGATCATTTAAAAAAGAAATATAAAATGAAAGATCATTTCAACCTTCTATTCTAGGCATGGGTGTACTCGTACTTCCCCGGTTTTTCTCGTACGAGGGCTGCAGACGTGGCGAGGGAGAACCCTATGGCGACAGATTGGATCATGTACCGGTAGAAGAGCCAGGGGTCTTCTTACTACACCTGCAGGAGGGGTGTCAACGCTCTGCAGGTAGATAGTGTAAGTACTCTGCCTTACTTTCACTTTTATTGTTTGCTTTTTTCGATTGATAGCGATCATAGGAATGACCATTGATTACCAATTTAATGGATGTCGAAACCCTAGGAGGGCTACTCTGGTGCTTCAGCCTTTGTTGTCGATGTTCTTCGGCCTAGGAGTTCGAGCAGGCTGCTTCTTACGATGCCCATGGGGCCTGTGTGGTACTTGAGTGAGCGATGAGCTCGACAGTACCTTCGTGACGTCTTAACGGTTCCCATCGATCCACCGTGTACAATGTTTAGGGAGCCTTCGGAGGCTGAGAGGATGACTGGCCTGGCAGGAGCGAGTTGCGACGCTCTCTTTCTCCCCGACCTCGAGTACTCGGAGTTTGTGCACAAGAGACTGGCGTATTAGCCGATCGTGGTGAGTATACTTCTCACTTGGTTGCTTTGAAATGCTAACTTCCTTTGATTATATTTTAAAAATGATAAACATGATTTGACAGGAGATCTATGTAGCGGGCGTCGAGCCCCCAACTTTCCCTCAGACGTTGGAGTACCCGGGCCCAGCTCGTACGATGGAGATCTCGTCCTTCACCGAGGCAGTGGCAGTGGCTAGACTCGACGAGTGGCAGCATGTCGTGAGGAAGGTAACCCCCAGTTTAGACTGTCTTGTCTCTTTTGATGATCGGGTAAGAACACGAAATAAACCTTGTTTTTGAAAATAAAAATGCAAGTGGTGCCATCGAGGCATGTGGAGCTGTAAAGGATGGCCAACCGGCTGCGAGCGAAGGCTGCTGAGGCTCTTTCAGGTGGCCCGGGAAGGCAGGTATAAACCTTCCCTTTCTTCCCTTCTTGATAAAAAAGTGCATTTTGAGGTACTTTTGGGAAATTTGTCTTTCTTATGTTTAGTCATTTATTAACCTTCTTCTTTTTCAGAGGGAGCGTGAGTTTCAAGAGTCATGAGAGGAGACGGCCCGCCTGTCGAGGGAACTTGAGGTTCGTGATGCTGACATCGCCATTCTTGAGGCGATGGTGGCAAAGCGGAGGGGTCGTTTAGCTGATCGTCGTAGCTAGACTTGTAGTTTTGTATATTTTTACTTTGCTTTCGGGCATGTGCTCGAATTTGATGTATATATTTACATATTGCTGTGTATATATGATGGCCTACGAGCCATTTGCTGATGCTGGGTGTATAATCTTTCGTGCCTGCAGGTTAGCTGGGAAACAGGTTTGGCATAATAACGGTTTATGCCGTCATGCTGCGGAATTCACGTAGAAATTGCAAACAAAACACATGTAACAAAGATAAATTGGCCTAAACAGCACAAAATGCAACTTGACCAAGTCGAAAAGTGTAGAAAGAAAGTCGAAAATGTAGAAATAAAATAATAAAAGTGCCCCATAGCGAGCAAGAAAATGACTCGACGGACGACGGGAGTGCTTCCCCCTAAAAAAAAGAAAATAAATGGAAAAAAGTAAGTGTAAAAGGGTTGAAAATAATAATAAATGTGGCGAGAGGAGAGAGCGAAATGCTTTCCCAAAAATAAAAATATAAATGAAATGAGTAAGTGTGCTGGTGACGAAATGACGATATCATCTCGAAAAGCGAACCCGCGTTGGAATTGGATTCCGCAGCCAAAAAGGAGTAGAAATTTGTTAAGGAAACAAAATTTCCGAATTTACCAAATACATCCCTATAAGAAAAGGAAACATTAACTAAACCGGGAATATGAAAGATCCTCCGTGGAAATTAGCAAAGAATAGAGCTGGGGAACAGGCGCAACAAGAGCTGCGACAGTTCCAAAGGGCGCAGCTGTTACTGCGTTTTTGCTTGAGCTGGTCTCTTCCTGAGCAGAATTAGGAAATGCCGAATAGTATAAATAAAGGCCTCGGGTTAGCTTCTATTCTCACAATTCTTCCTTCTATTATTCCGTAGCTCATCAAATACATACAATTTTTTCTCAAAAAAAATATATTGCCAAAAACATGATGCTTTTGAATCCTGACTCAAAGAATGGACCAATGAGGTTTTGAACACGGAGAAGCGTGACATGGGTATTTTTGGATCGATAATCAGTTTTAAGCAAGTAAAAGTGGTAAGACCGTTCCTTGATGCTTGTCTTTAATATTGGAACCCCGATTATCATGTATTTGCCTTTCCCGGAGCGAAATTTTTCCTTTTCCCGAAGAATTTGCAGCGATTGGACGGTGGTATACAGAGAACGTTCCGGCCTTGCCATCTAACTCCCAAGGATATAAAAATAAATTTAGGGAACTTTTATGACTGGCCAAGGCTGAGGTGGACTGACTTATAACCTCTAAAGGTGTAAGAATGTTTGACTTTATAGACCGTTTCATAGATAGAGAAGACCCTTCCATTTCCCATGTTGCGAGGCGCAGAGCCTTTGGATTTTGCCTTCTTCACTGCTTTGTCTTTAAGGGCCATGTTGATGCGAAAATGAGAGGTGACCCGCGATTCTTGGGTATTATCGGGCAAATGGAACTGCGCAAGAGCCGAGCTTGCTTGGTATTTGGAGAAACCATAATAGGGTTGGATAACCGAAAGGCGAATCGTGAGCTCCCGTATCTAGGAAGTCCTATCATTTTACAGGTAAAACGACCTTGTCTTCTTTTTTTCGTTTTTGTTTTGTTTTTTTTTTTGTTTTGGTTCGGCCGTGTTTTACTAGGGTCCACCGGGAGAGACGGATACTAATTCTGGGCCCTTTTTGTAGATCTGGCTGATGGAGAGACTGCGATTGATCGAGCCCCCAGTTGACGTGCTTAGATATCGACCACGATCGATCGTGATGAGGACAAGGCTATATATGGTGGATCTCACTCGATTGTGAAACTATTGGGAGAACAAGCTAAAGAGCGAAGGCAGCCCCTTGATTAGATGGATCGTCCCTTGGTGCCATCTCACAGCATTGAGGGAGTGTCATCCCTCAATCCTACTCGATCTATTCGCATCTCGGGCTTGGAGTTCATGGTCAGCATATTCCCAGAGAGGCTGATGAGGCAAGTGGGCATGAAGCATGAAATGCCGAAGCTTGACACCGTACCGCAGACAACAATGGCACATACCTCTGAGTCTTGTCGCGACTGGGCACTTCGTTGGGCCCAAAAAAACATGTGATTTATACCTGTTCTAGATGGTTCGTTGTGGGTGTCAAATTCTTACTTGCTGTGGACGAAGGCTAACACCTTGGAGGAGCGCGAGAAGCTAAGGAAGCATGAGCCGATTGACTACAAGATCCGTGAAGTGGCGAAAGAGAACCAGAAATTCTTGACCGAAGAAGAAGAAGAAGAAGCTGGTTTCCGAGTCGTCCACCCAAAGAAGAAGCCAAGGAATGCTCCCATTAAGAAGATGGTTGTGAGTCAAAATGGACAGACTAGGCCCCGAGAAAGACCATTGGTGATTAGGTCAGAGATAATGCAAGAGCGTCCCCCTCGTGGCCGAGACAAGATGTATGACAAAAATGACAAAGGCATGGGAAAAATGGAGGAATAGAAATAGCCTAAGTCTGTATTAGAATTTATTATTATTATTGTTGTAATAAACGGCGGGGTTTTTTAGAATCCTAGCATAGCATTTATTATTGGATGTATTATTTGACGTATTATTAATAAATGAATAACTTGGTTAATTTAGTTAGGAACTTTAAATCAATGCCTTTTATTTATCCTTTCGAATTTCAAGTGCCAAAGCAAATATCCTTCTATTTACATTTCGGATTAAAAATTATTTGGGTTGTATCCCGTGAAGGATTACCTACGTATTCATTGAAAATGAAATCAAACCTAAAACGTAGTTCGAAATAGAAAATGTAAAGGAATAAATGTTCGAAGCAAGAGCTTGTAATGAACTCAAGGAGTAAGAATGGTGCTTTACATACTCTTGAAAATGCAACTATGTTATTCGATGATACTGAGGATAAAAAAAATGTCAAAACGCAAGAGCGAGGTGACACGCATTTTGAGGCCGGCCAGGGCTGTGTATTAGGTGTCGCAGGAGCGGCACGTGGATCTCGCGTGGCGTGTTTTTAAAGGTCTATTCTAAGGGTAATATCGCTTAAGTTGGTCTAGATTAGTTGGATTTGAAAACTTATTCCCATCTTAGTTTGTAATTCTAACCGCACCCCCTGAGAGTATAGATTTTACTAGGTAAGGGCCGGCCCAATTAGGCTTGAATTTTCTCCTTGGGTCAACTGGCGGGAGAGCTCGGACAGATTTAAGCACTAGATATCCCTCTCTGACGTTTCGGGGTTTGACTTTCTTGTTGAAGGCTCTTCTAATTCGTGCTTGATATGTCTGGACATTATGCAAGGCACGTAATCTTCGTTCGTCCAAGAGGACGAGCTCTTTATATCTATCCTTATTCCGTTCTGCTTCTGGGATTTGGCTTTCGAGTAGAATGCGCAGAGACAGGATCTCTAGCTCTACTGGTTGTATGACTTCCATGCCATACATTAAATAGAAAGGAGTAGCCCTAGTGGGCAACCTGACTGAGGTTCGATATCCCCATAATGCAAAGGGTATCTTGCTAGGCAAGTCACGATAGTGTTCGATCATTTTCTTGAGGATCATGACGACATTTTTGTTCGCTGCTTCGACTGCACCGTTAGTTTCAGGTCGATAAGGCGAAGGGTGATGATGGTTAATTTTATACTTGGCCAGTAACTGTTCAATTTCAGTTTGGAAATGAGACCCGTTATCACTGATTATCTCTTGTGGGCACCCGTATCGACAAATGATATTGGTTTGTATGAACTTAGCCATAAATTTGGATGTTAGAGTAGTGTAGGACGCTGGTTTTACCCATTTTTGAAATAATCGATGGCCACTAAGATGAAACAATGACCTCCCGTTCCAGCTGGAGTGATCTTCCCGTTGATGTCAATTCCCCAAGTGTTTTGAATATGGGTTCACAGATCATAGTGAGCTTTGAAATGAAGCGACTTATATATTGTACCTTGCTAAAGAAACCTCGAACTTCCTTTTCTGTCTGCGGCCGTGGCATCTCGATTAGAGCCTTGATCTTGGATGGATCAATCTCTATCCCTCTCTGACTGACTACAAATCCCAGCAGTTTGCCGGATGTGATTCCGAATGCGCACATCTGATGATTAAGTCTTATGTTGTACTTCCGTAACCTGAGAAAGAATTTGGAAAGGTTGGCGATGTGACCTTGCTTATCCTTTGATTTAATGATCATGTCATCTACATATACCTCTACTTCTTTGTACATCATGTCATGCAACAAGGTAGTTGCGGTGCATTGATATGTTGCTCCAGCATTGATTAACCCGGATGGCATAACGGTATATCAATAGATACCTCACTGAGTGACGAACGCCGTTTTATGCATATCTTCTTTTCCCATTTTGATCTAATTATATCATGTCTACCCATCGATGAAAGAAAGGAGCGCGTGATCTGCTATATTATCTACTAGTATGTCGATGTGCGGGAGTGAGAAGTCGTCTTTCAGACTGGCCTTGTTCAGATCTCTGAAATCAACACAAAATCGGATTCGCCCATCCTTTTTTCGTACGGGGACTATGTTACCCACCCTGTCTGAGTACTCAGAAACTTTGATGAACTCGGCTTTAAATTGCTTGTCTACTTCCTCCATAATTTTGAGAGCCCATTCTATTCTCATTCGGTAAAGCTTCTACTTTACAGGCTTGAAACCTAGCTTGAATGAGATTCGATGTTCTGCGATATCCCTAACTATTCATGACATATCCTTGTAAGACCAAGTGAATACGTCTTTAAACTCATGGAGAATGTCGATGAAGCGAGCCCTTTCAATTGGGTTTAGGGTCATCCCTATCCTAAGTTATTGGGGTTCTAAATCTATCCCTACGTTGATAGGTTCAGTGTTTTCTATAACAGGTGCCCCTTTTCCCTACTCTAGTATTTCATTAATTATGTGTAGGGAGGTAGTTCCATTGAGTCTGGGTCAGTATCATCCTCAATATCATCATAAACATAATTGCAATCAAGATAACACGAAGAGTATGCAGAATCAGATTTATTCATATTAATTTTTTAAAGTAGCTGAAACAAAGAACCTATCTGCGCAGTAGTCAGTGGCGGTAGAGGAACATTTGCTGAGACATTTCCCAAGTTGTTGAACCATATAGAATATATGTTTATGTTTTGATAATGTCAAGAGTGCTTTATATTTTATATATTTGTTGCGCGTAATCGTTTGTTTAAGTCGTTTAAATTAAACTTATTTGTTACAAGCAATAAAGAAGAATTGTNGCCCTCATAATGGCCGTTTCAAACCTCGGTCTTTCGCCGACCGTTGAAAACACCTTTTCATGCTGTCGTAATGACGATTTTTCAAAACCGGTTTTTACAATCGTCTCAAAATACCTTTTTGCGCCGTCATAATGGCCGTTTCAAAACTCGGTCTTTCGCTGAACGTTGCAAACACCTTTTTCACGCCGCCGTAATGACGATTTTCAAAATCGGTTCTTACAACCGTTTCGACAAAAGCACCTTTTTCACGCCGTCATAATGGCAATTTTGAAACACGGATTTTAAACCGTTTTTCGCCGACATAATGGACCTTTTGCACCGATATAATGGACTTTTGCGCCGACATAATGGTTGTTTCAAATCTAAAGAATGACGCAGCATTTTCGAGGACTTTTCAAATCCCGAGGATAGTACACCGTCCCCGAGACCACAACAATTTCAAACTTTGCAAATCTCGATTTTCAAAACACACCATTTTGAATTTCAAAAAAAAACCGTCATCGAAAACAAAACATCTTTTTCAAAGCCACCGCAAATTTAACTCAGACCGTCTTTTGAAAACAAACCTAAGACAACCATTTTCAACTGGTCGACTCTTTGAAGATCCCTACTCTTCGAAGGCCGACCATAAAGCAACAAATGTATCTTTTTGAAATATTCTATTTTCGAAAATTTCAGTCCACCACTCCAATTTCGCCTCGTGTCTACCGAGTCAAAGCAAACATACTTATGGGTCTTTACTTATGAGTCATCTCACCTCAAGACTCGTTCAATGACGTCACTCCATTACATTGAACGCGAGTCAATGTCTAGTCAACACCATCGCACCATCAATCGAGTTAGCACCGTGGCACCACACACGGTTGCCCTCGTCTCATTGAGTCCAAAGTGTCTTTCCGTCCTTTGTGCTGTCCTTATTTAGCCGTTAAACTGTTTGGATTGCGATGTAACGTGAGTCTTTGTCTGCCTCTGAACCATGGTCCAATCTTCAGCTTCGTCCAACAACAACAACGATGACAACATAGATCTCACAACTACTCAGTTAGCCAGCCTGCTCACCGCCCTAAGCTCACACTAGACCGTGTCGAGACCCGTATCGACACTCTGGAAAACAAGGAAACCGGAAAACACAACACTCCGACATTAACCGAAACTGAGAAAAAGGCTTAAGCTCTTGGAAAAGCAACTATTAGCCCGTGGAAACAACATTCACCTCGAAAACAATCGAATAATCGAGCCCGTTGGGGATCCACTACCTGAAAACTTCACCTTGACCGATGTGCTTAAATTCAAAGGATTGGAGGACCCCACTCAATCACATCCGAGCATTCAAGGATTACATGTCAATCAAAGGGGTCGAACAAGAGCTCCTTACCCGGATCTTTCCATCGTTCTTGGAACCAATTCCTCGTCAATGGTACTATTCCCTCGACCCAAAGAGCATTACCACTTGGGACTTAGTCGCCGTTGAATTCGCAAAATCATATGCCGACAACGTCGAAATTCAAGCCCACACCTGCACCCTTGAGGTCCTAACCGAAAATGATAAAGAAGGATTCACCGAATTCCTATCCCGCTGGAGGAGGGTGAGCACCCAATTGGTCAGCAAACCAAGTGAATCAACCTTAGTGGAGAAATTCGTCAACAATCTTCGTCCAATTTATGCCAACATGCTAAGGTATCAGAACATTAAAACCTTCGAGGATCTGCAGATCCTCGGAATCCGTATCGAGGATGACCTACGCAAGGGCGTCTTGGCCAAAACCACGGGTAGAGGCTATCAGGGATCTACATCAACTGGATCTCGTCCCTACGGTCAAGCAAACAAAATTGACGAGGTCAACCTCCTCGAGCAAACTGCAAAGAAGGCAGAACGTCCCCAAAGGTCATTCACCAACTTGGGACCGAGCTATGCTAGCACCCTAAAAAGGCTCATGGAACAAGGGAAATTTCAACCAATCGGGCCCACTCCGGACCCGTCTGAAACAAAGAAAACCCGCTTTTGGAACCCTAACATGTATTGCCAATATCATCAAGGCAAGGGCCATGACACAGAAACTTGCTTCAAGCTCAAGGACGCTATTCAGGACATGATCGAGAAGGGAGAACTACCTCTACCTCCACCAGCAAAGCTAAACAACAAAACAAACCCTTTGGGAATCAACGCCATTTCAAATGATGAGCCAACTCTGGATTGCTCCCATCTCATCTTACTTATTGAGGACGAGATCAATGCCTTGGGAAAAGACACCCCGCACAGGATGTTCGTGTTAAGCGCCGCGTCTATGCTCACCATGTTTCACTAATGCGAGGAAGCCATAGCTAGTCTCTCGTAGAGGATAACCCGACTCGAGGATGCTTACCACTGGCTAATATTCAACCCACCAATACCTGCACCACGTCCAAGGGAGGGTCCCTGAAACACAAAAAACTCCCAATTCCAAAAGAGATTACTTTCGCGACCATTCTGGCATACACCTCACAACTTAAACCACAATAATCAAACCCACAATAATCAACCTCCTAATAATTACCTTCACAAAAACTACCCACAGAAAAACTTCCCTCACAAAAACTATCCTCCGAGGAATACCCCTTCAAGGTACCCTCGTGACCCCGAAATCAACGGTATCTAGAGAGACGACGTAGATGACGTCTACATTGTCTCGGGAAAGGGCAAGCAAACCAAAGAGATTGATCACCTTACTCGATCGGGATGCCCTTACCCGAACTCAAACAACACAACAAACAATCCCCCAGCAAGCAATGACCAAATCGTCCCAGACATTGACATTCAACCTAGGGTTCCCGCGAACTCGATTCTCAAGCAACTCCAGAAGGCCAAGGCCGAGATATCCATTTGGCAACTAATCGCCACATCCTTCGAAAATCGACAGGCTTTGCTTCAAGCCTTAGGGAAGTTGACAGTGCCTTCCACCTNNCATATGACCAGGGACGTCCCTGACCCGAACAACCCAATCATCTGCTCCGACGAGGATATCCCTCCCTTTGGAGCCAACCAAAACTTGGCCCTATACATCACCGTGAAATGATTGATAAAAAACATACCCATGGTCTTGGTGGATAACGGATCTGCAGTCAACGTCATTCCTCTCAAAATAGCTCATAAACTAGGGATCAAGGAAGCTGACCTAGTCCCACCAAATCAGGGAGTTCGCGCCTACGATAGTACTCGCCGTAAAGTCGCCCTAACCATCGCAATAGGACCCTTGGAGAGACAAGATAGTTTCCAAGTAGTCGACATCGACGCATCATTCAACATGCTTCTTGGGCGCCCTTGGATCCATGCTGCCAAAGCCGTCGCATCAACCCTTCACAAGAAAATTAGGGTCCGCGTCAACGGGAAAACAGTCACAATTCCTGCATCCCCAATTAAAGATGTCATAAAAAAGGGATAGCCTCGGAAGTCATTGAGGAGATCGACGACGAGATGTGGGGATACCAAGCCGTGAATGCCCTAACCGATGAACCATCACTTTTTGATTCTTATCCATTCTCAAACCTCATGATCAACCGCATCCTCATGCGCAGGGGTATTTCCCAGGCATGCCTGTTAACCCGCTGAAAAGCACCTTGGCTCCCTTGAACCAGGCCAAGGTCCCTAACATCCATTTCGGACTAGGCTACGAGCCGAATAATGAAGACATCCGGGAGATGGGTCTTCTCGTGAAGGAGCACTAAAAGCAAGGAGTCATCCTCTGCCCATATCACTTGACCCTCAACGGATATTTTATCCTCGAAGAAGAGTCTTCACTTTACAACGGTTTTCCTGAGCTAATCTACGACAACATGACAAAGGTCAAGCACCCTGGTATAGAAGTCTTTCAAGACTGCTATTTCATCCCTGACAACAACACCAATGCTATATCGATCAAGTCTGAATCGACCCCTTGCCAGGACGGCAAGTCGTGAGCCTCCTTTCGGAGAAGACAACATCAAGCATCTCAACTACGAGGACATCATAAACATTCCACTCAAAGACAACCAGTTCGACCCTACCGCCTTG
Organism: Silene latifolia subsp. alba; assembly: GCA_001412135.1. NCBI lineage: Eukaryota > Viridiplantae > Streptophyta > Magnoliopsida > Caryophyllales > Caryophyllaceae > Silene > Silene latifolia. The sequence goes on along the minus strand of LHUT01005463.1, from coordinate 612 downwards.
ATCTCTGACGTTAAACCCAGATAAAGCTATCCAAGGCTGGAGAAAGACATTCAAGTGGACCGATAGTCAAGGCCGTGTTCTCAAGATCACAACTGGAGATGGCCCCATGGTCAAGGAGGGGAGTGAAGATGAGACTGAGTCTGAGTCCGATGGCAAGTCTGAGTTAGAGTATGTCTTAGGTCCTAACACTCCCGACATCTCTTGCAAAGTCCCTTTTCCATTGAATTGATCACGAGCTTGTGGCTGTCTTGGAGGCTGAGTCAACTAATGTCACCCACTCACCCCTACTCCCGCAGAAGGTAGCAACCTGGAGCTTGATCCAGGGGCCACCTTGTTGGAATAAGTGTCCTCCGACAATAATGCGATCACAACTGTCGATCATAATGATCACATGTTTAAATCTCATTTTTAAGAATACATGTGGGATGTAATATTTTACAGTCAACTTGTCCACACATATCGGTAATGATTGGCTGACTGGAGTTTGACATTACTGTCGTGCGACGGTGGTGATCAGTTGATCCCCTTAGGTCATACCTATAGGGAAATACTCTTAATTGATTTTTTAATTAATCGTATGCCGATACGAGTTAATTAAATTGCTTAATATTT
>LHUT01005461.1:0-12757 GCA_001412135.1 Silene latifolia subsp. alba | reverse complement strand
TATAAGGAGTTGGGGATAGCTTGATCTAGGCTGATGACAGTCCTCATTGATGATTCTGATTTTAGCTTGAGATGATTGCGATTAAGAGCAAAAAGTTTACAAGTTTGATAATCAAGTGCAAATTACTACAAAAGTGCTCTTACAATCGTACTCTTGGTTGAGTGCTCTTACAGTTGTACTTATGGTTAGTTCTCTGTTTGAGGAACTTCTTATGCTCCTGAAATAATTATAGGTAGATTTAATTTAGAGACCCAGGGGGCTCTTTATCTGATTTATGTACTTTTAAAGCTAATGAGATGCTTGTGGTGGGATTTATTGAAGATATTTGACTAATAGTAATATTTTTCAAATGATGCATTATATCACGCCTGTGCCATTTATGCCTTAAGATGCATTATTATAAATTACTCCCTTCATTCCAAGTTCGTTGTCTCATTTTCTACTTTGGGAAAGATTAAAGGAATAGTGGTAAAATATCAACCCCGCCCCTTGAGTAAAAGAGTGAGGATAATGTCATTTTGGAGGGAGAGGTGCTTAATTGCTTATTGGGCAAATTTGGTAGTTCACTCATTTACCATGCTTAATTACGAAAGGGAAAATTTAATTTGAAGTAAATTTTAGAAGGAGGGGGCAATAAAAGTAGGATGGAGGGGGGCAAAATTTGGACTATATATGTCTTTATTTTGAAAATAGGAGATGACACTGGAAGAGTATAAGAAGGTTCTGAGGGAAAAGAGAAAAAGTTTTTTTGGGATGGGATAAACTAATTCTGTCAGGTTTGTCTTTTCAGATCTATAGGAGTCGTACTTGACGAATTCAGACCTCCTTACGCAAGGCAAGACCTAATCCAGAAAGAAGGCATATATTCAGAAATAGGGAGAAATTTCTGCTAGCAATGTGAACCCCAAGGTTTGTATACGTAGCTTTGCGTCTCTGTAAATTAGAATAAAAATTGATGTTAACTAAGTTAAGAAATTAGAGAAATTAGAAATTGATTAGGTTATTGTTAAGAGTCGAAGATTGGGAAGAAATGGAACAACAACAACCTTAAAAGAACAATCTTATAAATAAAGAGCCATTTGATATTTACAATGGTGATAGTGCTTATTTCCTCCGTCCAATCATTTATTCACCCTTTTTGGGTACTTTGTGAAGATAGTTTTATCATATGTAAGCAAATGACCGAGGCCAAGGGAGTAGTACCTAAAGTCCTTGCACCGGTTTGATCAGTTTGCTTATGAAATGGGGTTGTGACATGTTTGAGAGCATTTTGTTATTTTGATGTACAAAGGTCGACACTTTCTCCGGAGTTCATTATCAAATTGTCTAATGGAATGTGGAGTTGACTTTCATAGGTGCTTATTAGTGATGGGTTAATATAATTTGGACTGAGGTGTAGAGATAACTGTAATTTAAATGCGAAAATTTGATGTATTTATAATGTGAAGTGAATTGTTCATGGTTTATGAGTTTAGACTCTTTTTTTTTTTACTATGATTTAAAAGGCTTAATTCAATTTCAGATCTTTTTGAAGTTGGACTGACCAGCAAAGAGCTGTCGGGCCTGCTGCTCCTAAAGAAGGATGACAATGTCGATAAGTTTTCTCTGCGCGTTTGGTACGTTAACAAACAAGTTGATGCATTGCTTACAAATATTTAAAGCTCTTATCACGTCTCTCTACAAACAAGCTTGGGATGGGTCATAAAACATGTGAAGGTAAATTGGCTCTCTCTACACCTTAATCAATCCCTCTTATTTCCTCACTTTTATCTAATCCTCTTGTGCACATATGTGAACTCTTTGATACTTCTCAGCCTAAAGTTGTTACGCGAAATATCCTTTTCTTATCGGGATAATAAGAAGTGAAGTAGTCTATTTTTTTTGGGTGCCTCATATTTCTAGAGAGCTTGCGGACACGAAAAATGTTGATGAAATATATTTTATCACACTACAGCTTGTTCTAAATGAGTCGTTGTGATAGACTCGTCAATATTATGTTAATTGCAACTGGTATAGTAAATTATATCCTTTTTTATTTTTTCTTACTTGCATCAATTGTTGCTGTTAGGTTGAGCTGCATAGACATATAATGAACTAAATGGCATAAGCCGTGCCGGGATATTGCAAATTTGAGAGGTTCTCCGCAACTCACAATAGCACTGCCTGTTAATTCCTACAAAATTTCCAAATATCATGTTGCATTAAACCTCGTAATAGCCAAGGTAGTTTTACTATATAGTGCAAGTAATGACTTCCTCTTATGTTCATCAGACAACTTGACAACTTTACTCCACAGCCATCCGTTTCAACAACATGCAATTTCACTGCATGAGGAAATATGGGTGCAAGGTAACAGACTGCGCCTAGGTTCCAGCATGGTGCCAAGTTCCTGGCTAGCTAATGCAGAGGTTAATAGTGCATATGATAATGTCAAGGCTCTCGTCTAGACAATGTACTCATAAAATCTTCCAGAAAATCAATTCACTTTAAGAAGCCAAGTGAATGTCCACAGTGTCATGTACGATTTGTAGTGTCTTCCTGTGTGTGTGCTCACTCCTCCATGTGTCAGAATCGAGGAGTAAATAAAATAAGTTCAGTGTTGCTCCTGAGGGTCTGTATAAAAGCACGTGTGTTACTATTCTATGTAATGTGCTTGTAAGATTGTCTTTGAGTAATGTGATGTGTGTTGGTGTCATTTTATTGTCACTACTCTTCTGAAATAGTTCATCGGTGGAATAAAGAGGAATGATGAGGGGTGAGTTGAGGTACATTTAAAAATTAATGCCTTCAACCTTAGTCTTAAATTTTCAAAACGCTCGAGGTTTGAAGGTATCCTCACCATTGATATTCCTGATATGTTGAGGCATTCTTCAGTTCACAGAGTAACCTCTCTGACTTGCACCATTTTATTTGTGGTCATGGTATTTCTTGGAAATGTAGTGTCAGTACTGTCAGTTCACGCCGATTGTTCTTGGAAGTAGGGTGTCTTTCTATTGTTACTACTATATGGCGATGCACTAAAATAAAAGCAAAATAATCATCGAGCTTATGCAAGGCAGACAACAATCGTAAAAATTAATTATTATAGCGGTCCACGAGTAAACTATACTTTATGCATGAATCGATACGAATCCAAATAAATGAGTCACAATATCTTGGGGTATCGCNTAAAGTTATGGCCGTTTGAAATTCTTTTCTTTTCTAATCGTCAATTTTGTTTTTAATTTAATCGTTTTTGTTAATAATTATCGTTTATTAATATATGAAATCAACGTTACTAAAATATGTGAAAAACGAAAAGTGATATGTGGTTTTTTTTTCCGATTTTTTTTGTTATTTTTTCGAATTTTTTTTGTTATTGTTGTTCTTGTACACGTTTTTTTTTAAGCGGGTTTTTAAATTTTTGAAGCGGAATTAGTTTGAATACGAAAATGAAAATAAACAAGATGGTAGTGTATAATGGAGCAAGGGGCAAAATAGTAATTTGTTAGGGGCGACGTTTAACAAACCCCTAAATAATTTATTTTTTCATTATTTTATTTTTTTCTTGATTGTCTGAGTAGTATAGTGGCAAATATTTGGCCAAAATATATAATCGTTAGTACGGTCCAAGTTATCTTGTGTAAGACGGTTTTGTATTTTAGATCTCCGTATAATATCTATTTTTAAAATCTTGATGATGTATTTTGGTGGACGGTTACATTAGCAGTACTCGAAATAATTTAGTGTAAAACAATTTTATGACGGACTTATTTGTTTCAACACAAAATTAGTAGTTACTTTGGTGTACGTGTATGCTTGTTAATTGCTACTCCGTATAATGCTAGTACCTAAAATTATGTTTGTAAATTGTACTAGACTGAATTGAACTAAAGTCATGCATAAATGGTCAAAATTGAACCGGTTTAAACCAAATTGAATTAATCTAGGAAAGCGGGGCTTACTCATAGTCAAAGAATAACGAGTTCACCCATCTGACCTATAACCTGAAAATAACCCGACTCGAATCAGACCTGAAAATAACCCGATTCAAATCAGACCTGAAAAGAATAGCGAGTTCACTCAACCGAAACAGACCTATAACCCGATCCCCACCTAACTCGAAAGTGTGACAAACATGAAATAACCCGACTTAAATTGGCAAACCCAATTGACCCATTTGCCAAGTCTACTTAAATCGTACCCCGTGCTTGGACCCTGCTGGACCTATAACTAATAACCTGTGACCCAAATTACGCCCCCACACACTCAACTACGGATCTACCTAACCCCATCAACCCAACCATAGAAATCACCAGAAAACAATTTAATTCAATTCAAACTCACCTCTCTTCTTCTTCACATTCTCCTTACTTTTCCTTGCTGTACATCACTAATCACTAGAATCACACTAATCACCTCCCAACACGACGTCGTTTCATCGTTTCATATTACATGCTGGTAAGAATAGGCAAAATGATAGCTTAGTTGAGCTGAAAAACTGAGCTAGTTCCCCCCAAAAAAATGAGTGGCAGTTTTGTAAATAAGTCGACTCGACCAGGGTATTTACGACAATTAATTGACTCGCTATGGAGACCGTTGATCAACTCGCCAGCTAGATTGCCGCTCATCGTATTCTTCTTTCTCACTCTCCTTGTCGGCGCGTTTCTCTCCACGCGCTCCCTCCATTCTTATGTATGATCCTCTCTCCTTTTTTTCTTACAACACCTATTTTATTTTTTATTTTATTTATTTTCTCATTATTTTATTTTATTTCTTGATTGTCTGAGTAGTACAGTGGCAAATGTTTGACCAAAATGTATGATCGTTAGTCATTACGGTCTAAGTTGTCTTATGTAAGACGATTTTATATTTTAGTACTCCGTATAATATCTATTTTTAAATTCTTGATGATGTATTTTGGTGGACGGTTATACGGAGTATTAGCGGCACTCGAAATAATTTAGTGTAAAACGGTTTTATGGCGGACTTATTTGTTTCAATTTTAACCTTGAGAAAGTGTCCAATTTCAATTAAATGTCAATCTGTAGTACATTTGATGTTAGCTAGGCAAGCTAATAATGTACTTCCTCCATTCAACTCCACTCTACCTATTTCACTTTTATACACTATTCATAATTGTGTATTCAATTTCGATTTTCACTCGATACGTAAGTGAAAATATATTCATGTGAGATCTTGTTTGATTCGCCTTTACGAGTACATTAAAAATATCTAACTTTTATAATTTTTACAAAGACGTAGCTAACGATATTTAGCGCGTAAAACACGCGTTGACAAACGTGCAAAAAGAAAGTGGTAGAGTGGAGTTGAATGGAGGAAGTACTACCTAACATTACGTTTGTAAGTTGTCTGAACTGAATTGAACTAAAGTCGTGCGTAAATGGTCTAAATTGAACTGGTTTAAACCGAACTGAATTAATCTAGTAAAGCGGGGCTTAATTCATAATCGAAGAATACTGAGTTCACTCATCTAAAATTATCCTCCCTCAATTTGATTCACGGTTTATCTAGTTCGTTTTACTTTCCGGTCATTGCCAGAAAATTCAAATAGAATTTGGTAAAATAGACGGATTGATTCTTTACATTTGATTAAAATACTCCTTAGAGATAGAGTCCCTCACAAAAGAGTAAAAATATAATGAAGATGTTGAGTCGGAGGGAATATTAAAAATAGTTTGTTAAATGTTTTAATTTTGTCAAATCCGAGTTGGAAACATAACTACACTCGAATGAGGACATGATTTTCCAACCTGGGACTAATATGTACGAAGTATTAGGTACCTAAATCTTAATCAAATTTAACGACTAGACATGTTTATGTTATATTATTCTTATAAGATCTGACATCTTACCTAATATTTATTCCGTAATTATAAGAGTATTAAATAATGTGTATGTGTGGACTTGCTTGAATAGTTCTTACTTTTGAACAAGTGTGTATAAAAGTTGATCAGTAGAACCTCATCTGTGGTGTAATAAAGTGCAAAGGTGTGTCATCGGAGTGATGGGGCGTCGTTTTATGTTTTGGGGTTTTCTATTGGAATGTCCAACATTAGAAGTATGATTAGAGTAATTGCGTAAGAGCGTCTTATATTTTGATGCGGTGCTTTAACATATAAAAATACTCATTTATAATAGGGACAAATAAGTGTTTAACCGCTAAAAGATCAGTTCAACATTGTAAGAGCGTAAGACGATCTTATTTTACAATGATTTTGGGATGACTATATGTCTATATATAGTCCACTGGCCACAACCTTTTTTTAAAAAAAATTCATTTGATGAGAAATCTCATGATAAACTTGTTTATCTCACAAAAATAGTATTCGAATTAGCCTTTTTAAATGCTGAAACGGATTTCCCGTAACAGTATGGAACCCATTTGGCTGCACTTGTCTTGATTACCTTCATATTCACGTGAATGGCGCTAATGCGCTATGGTGGCCGCGTGTTTGGTAAATTAAAATAATTTGATGGTAGATCTTGAATTCTTGATTGCATTAGCTATTGATTAAATTTATTGGTGTTCCTGTTGTTTAATGGCTTTAATAGACCAATGTATTGACATGGTCAATGAATTTTATATACACTCTAGTATAGTAGTATTCCTTCATTACGAAGGGTTACTGACTTACTGTCCTTGGAGTAGTAGCATCATTTCTTCATTTTAAATATTACCCGGTTTGACCTAAGTTGTTCGATACATTATAATTTTCTGCTTAGATAAGAAAAGAAAATGGGTTTCAATATATAATTGTCACAAACCATACTAGAGTGATACCAGATAAAAATCAAGACACGATGAGCAACAACATTGTGGTATGGTACCATGAGTCGATATTTGAGAATACAATTCTCAGGAAGGAGTGAAGGACCCATTTCATAATAGGAATTTCGTGGCAATGATGAGAGTAGTTAGTTATTTAAAATAACTAACAAGACGCGCGGCGAAAACTAACCGCAAAACAAGGCCAACCCGTTTTTTTTCCCGACTCGAGAAACCAAAAAGTGCCCTTCTGTTTTGTCCTTGAATAACGGCCGGAGCCCCAGTTAGTAGCAAAATAGAACAATTATATTCCTTTATCCTTATCCATGACACTCCGTAATATCTTAGTTCGTTCCTTTATCCTTATCCATGACACTCCGCAAAATAGAACAATTATATTCCTTTATCCTACAGTTCTGAGTCCGTTTTTACACAGAACACCAACATCACCAAAATCCAAAATCATGCAAAACTATTTAAAATATTAGGCAAAACATTTTACTCCTTACTGCTATAAATTTAACGATCCTTGCATATAGTGGAATTGTCAAATTGAATTCCTTATGCTATACAGCCTCAGAATTCTTTAGTGCGATGTATATACTAGGCAGTACCTTTCGCCTTTTTGTTGCGAAAATATAAGTCTTCCCATGCTAGCGTAAAAGCAAGAACACGTATCTTACAATCTTAGTATTGGCTCGTACAAACTTGCAAACTTTTTTCCTAGACGCTTTTGTATTGCATACATGGAGGATTGTAAGTCGTACTCCGTATTTAACCATTCAAATTGAGTAATTATGTCTATCCTGGCTTAGAAAGGGAATTAAGGGATACTTTGTTACTTGTTGCCAGAGCTTTTCAAATCACGCAGTACTTTATTAGTTGTTTAAAGATCTTTTAAAATTTATCGCTGTTATGTAGCTTAACCCCGTGTTGTATGAACAATGTGAAATGTTGTTAATATTTTCTCTCATTTTCCTTTCTTTTGCAGCCCACTGCTGCAAATTCCACAAAACAATCACTTTTAACAGGTGAAATAATTGGTACCGTACATGAGTCGCACAACAAAAATTCCCAGACGCATGACACGCCTCACATTAGTTTTGAAACTCCACTGAACCATACCGATTCTCAAGGCCAAACTACCCGGACGCCCAACATTCCTCGTCCGAAAAAAGAATTTCCGTTACAATGTTTTGATAGTGGCATTCCTCAAACTTGTCCAACGGACTATCCAGAAAAGACAGAAATCGACCCCGAAGCTCCTCCTCCTCCCATATGTCCTGATTACTTTCGATGGATATATGAAGATTTAAAGCCTTGGAGAGAAACTGGAATCACACGTGATATGGTGGAGAAGGCTAAAAAGACGGCTAATTTCAGATTGACTATACTGAACGGAAAAGCTTATGTGGAGACCTACCATAAGGGATATCAAACTAGGGACCTTTTCACTCTCTGGGGGTTTTTACAGTTGTTGCGCAGGTACCCGGGAAGGGTCCCTGATTTAGAACTCATGTTTGATTGCGTCGACTGGCCAGTCATACGGAAGCACAGTCCTCTTGCCAATGCGTCTGTTCCTCCACTGTTTCGTTATTGCGGGGATGATAAAACCTTGGATATTGTTTTCCCGGACTGGACCTTCTGGGGATGGTAAGTTTAGTCAGTTATTCAGAGAATTCTATGATTATATCTCGTCCCTTGTGATACATTGTTTTCTGGCCGTTTTGTATGAAGTTTGCAACAATTCAGCTAACTGAAGGAACTTCCTGCAATGCCACTGAGGCACTGATCATTACCCACCCACTCTGCCTTTTGGCCCTCACTATGGAGCAAGGGTGAATTATGCCCCAGTTAAAAACTTTTTTATGGCATGCATATGTTGAGAAACGGTTTGATATTGGAAAGAACCAAAATGGTTCACAAAATTGGTTGTGTTACTTCTTATTATGAAGTAGTTCTCATTCAACTAAATTTTCAACGCAATTTTCACTGTGTCATGTGGAAATTTGGTTACGTAGCTTACACTATGGTTATTCTATTGAAATGCATGAAAGAAGGAAGTAAGGAGAGATCTGAGAATTACATGCCTACATGTTGATTGCATATTGTTTGGTATTCACTCGAAAAATTTATTTATGCAGGGCTGAGGTTAACATAAAAGCATGGGATCTTATCTCAAACGATATAAAAGAAGGGAACAAGATAGTACAATTTATGGACAGAGCGCCTTATGCATACTGGAAAGGAAATCCCTTCGTTGCACAATCGCGGTTGGATCTTTTGAAGTGTAATGTCTCTGACAAGCAGGACTGGGGTGCTCACATCTTTATACAGGTAAAGCACTCCGCTTCCGTACTTGAGCTGCAGTGTTCTAATTCTTCCAGCAATTCCGAGTCTTAAAATTGGACGACTGCAGTCTATTCCTGTAGTCAGCATGGCATTAAATATCTTACGAACCCAACATTATCCCAAACCCCCACACCACAGGTGCAGGTTGTAGTGTTAAAAGGGGTCAGACGGGTGCATCTTGAGCTCTTCTCAATTAAGGGAGCCACAAGGACAGTTTTTATGCCGACGGATTCATGACGGGGTTATGAGTATCACCCTTCTTGACTTTACCGACTAAGCTAGTTGATATCTGCAGCCTTACTTAAAGAGTTGAGTTCACAAGGAGGCTGCTTCCAGAATGAAAGATCTTAAAACGTGTTAGTAGAGAAATGTAATGTTAATTCAAACCGATTAGAATCTGAATTATTAACAGACTTGTTGCCTCCTCTCATCCCTAAAAACAAATGCAGGACTGGAATAAAGAGCTTCAAGAAGGATATAAGCAGTCAAACTTGGCTCACCAATGTAAAGACAAGTACGTGCATTTTCATGAATGGTCTTCTAGCTTTGAACTTGCCATAAGATATAAAATGTTGATTTTCTATTTCTTGTTTGGCAAGGTATAAGATCTACATTGAAGGGTCGGCATGGTCGGTTAGTGAGAAGTACATCCTTGCTTGTGATTCTGTAACGTTGATAGTGCAGCCAAAGTATTATGACTTCTTTTCAAGAGGCCTGATGCCTACGCAACACTATTGGCCTATCAGGGAAAGCGACAAATGTAGGTCTATTAAGTTTGCTGTTGATTGGGGTAACAGTCACAAACAAAAGGTAAATTTTTTTTCTTCCTTTTTGGTTCTCTGTCTCAGTTTCTAAGGGATTGTTTAGATTCGGGGTAATTGTTAATAGGATATAAAGGTCAAAATACAGGAAAGGGGACTGTAATACTGGTAGTTGAAGCGGGAAGGGAATGGAGAGCAGACAATATTTACCCCATGAAGAAGGAAATAGTTACCTACCACCTATGTTACTCCGACTCTTCATATTCCCTCGCTGACCCGTTTCAGAACTCGACACTTGGACAAGGCTATGACACTTGGACACCTCATGTTAAGCCAAAATGCGCATTATTTTCATAAAAATCCCCGAGTCTAACACTTGGAAATATTACCTGTGTGGCTGTGTCCGATAGTTCTAAACGAGTCTAAATAACATAGCCTACCACCGCTTAGGGAGTTAGGGCAACGCATTACCTGGAGGTAATATTTCCTCTATCACCCCCTTTTCCCCCTCAACACCATCACTTTTTCTCCATTATCTCTTTATTTCAAGTGTGCTCCTGAATGATTTAAGCCTCCCCCATCCCTATCCATTGCCAGAAGCATTTGAGACACTTAGGTAATGATGTTGTAATCAACTAGAATCACCCGGGTCCTGGGGAGTGGAGCTTACATCCTGTTGATAATGTGTATGGGTGACACATCTTATTGCATGATAAAGGGCTATCGGTCTCTCGAAATACGGTCTCCTGTTAATATAATGCAAGAACATCACTATCTATATATCCCATTAACCCACAAACTGAATGAATAACTACCCCATTAAATTCATATTGGTTAGTTTGTATAATGTTCATCACGACACAATCTCGTATGAGAATTCCCGATCCTCGATTTGATATATGCCCTAATAAACATAACAGGCTCAGGCAATGGGAAAGGCTGCCAGCGAATTCATACTCGAAGATGTGAAGATGGATTATGTATATGATTACATGTTAAATTTGCTCACCGAATATGCAAAACTATTAAAATTCAAGCCCACAATACCGAAAAATGCCGTTGAGCTATGTTCAGAAACTTTAGTATGCAATGCAGAAGATTACCAGAAGAGGATTCTATTGGGTTCCCTGGTAACGACTCCTTCAGATAAAAATACGTGCATCATGCCGCCTCCTTACGATCGGGTTAGTCTACTAAGCCAAGTGAGGAGGAAAAACAATGCAGAGAAACAAGTGGAGAAATGGGAGAAGAATTATTGGGATAATCTAATTAAGCAACATTAGATAGATTAGGCCTGTATTTTATGCTTTGAATAGGTATAGAGGACATCCCAAACTGATTTTATTGGTTGACCAAATGCTTTATGTTATAGAATTAGAGATACATATCAGAATCTTCATAGATGTAGAAATTTTGCCCAAGTCATCTTGCTACCAGGGAGAATTCCCCCCTTTTGTCTACAAGACAAATTTTGCCCGATTCTTTAGAATTGTCTCATTTGTTCGAAATCCTCTTCACAATTTTGTAAAATGGACAAGTGTGAAGAATCGGAGCCATAATTCTTCAACTGTTGCCATAATTCTGAGCCTTATTAAGGGGGTTTAAATTGATATACACAAATTCTTGTTTACATCCGTTGTAAACAAGAATAGTTTACAACGGAGGTATAAATCCATCCCAACCAACACCTTTTTTCGGGGTGATACACCCCTTCGTTATAATTTACAACGGTTATAAGTAAGACTAATAGCTCTCGCCTCTCTCTAACCCTTCTCTCTAACAAAAACCCTAAAAAATCATCCTTTTGATCCGCCGCCTCCACCTACCCTACATCACCTTCCCTTCTTCCCCTACCTGATCGCCGGAGATGGGTCCACCCCATGGCCTATTTCCGGCGATTCAGCGCTTCTTGTCCCTTGGTTTTGCCCCTCTTGATAGATCTCACTCCCTCGTCGGTTGTTTAAGCGGATCAGACCGTGGCCCCTGCTTTGGATTCCATCGAAAATACGGTGGCTCTCTCCGAGCAGGCTCGTATCAGCTCTTGTAAGGATCTTTTGGCATGTGTTCATGATCGGTTTGTGTTTGTCGGCGGATGACCTGTCCCTGCGGTCCCTTGTCCTGTCACCATTTTCGTTGCATGCAACCCAGGGGTGATCCCCCCCATTCCCCCCACCCCTGGTTCCGGTTGTTTAATTTTGTTGTTTGTCGGTCCGTTTAACTCAGGGGTGATCCCCCCATTCCCCCCACCCCTGGGTCGGGTCTTTTGTCTTTTGTTGTTGTCGGATGGTTTTTTATGGTTGTGTTTTGCTTGCTGTGTCCGGTGGTTTCACGTGCCACTTGGGTTAGTCATAGTCGTTTTTGATTTGGTCTTGTTGCATGTCTGATGGTGGTCCTGGGAGGTTTCGTTAGGTGAATGGGTGTCTTTGTTTTGGGCTGATGCGCTTTGTGAAGTCACGGTTGTCTCCGCCTCCGTTTTCGTTTGGAGTGAGGTCTTGGATGTGAGGGATGCACTGTCGGGACTGGTAGGGGAGGTTTGGGATCTGGTGGTGTTTGTGGTTGTGTCGGATGCGGTGGTCTCCATTTTTTAATGCTTAATCAATGTCTGTGCCTTTCGTTTGTTCAAATAATAACCTTCTGTTGGCTGAGGGTGTCCTGTCCCTTAGCCATTCGGGGGATAGTTTGTCAACTTATTAGGGAGTCAATAACAACAAATGTAATTTTGCATCCGGCTGGTGTTGTGTCCATCTCTTTCCGGCTTTTTGAGATGGTTTTGGTTAGGGGTCTGTGCAAGTTGCTTACTTTATCGCTGGTTACATACTTTCTCGCTTTTCTAGACTACGAGTTTCTTGCCTATAGGGATTGTCCTCTAAAGTGC
>LHUT01005457.1:0-18497 GCA_001412135.1 Silene latifolia subsp. alba | reverse complement strand
AACCATGTTTGTCTCGGTCTTCCTCTACAGTATTTTTTATACAGCCAACTGAGAGATTAAATTGCCAAACGGCAATACACATAAAACATTTAGCTCCATGATGACATTTAAATCCACAAACAGTTGAGCAGAAGTATAGAAAAAGCATCTTCCAAGTTCTAACTGAAAAGGCAGTGTCTACCAAAAAGCCCTCAACTGAATCTAGCTATGAACCGAAGGCCTAGAACCAACAAAAATATATTGACAGATACATCCACGAGGAGTATATAAGTACACAAAGGCCACAGAAATTTGCATTTTCAGTCTAATGCAGCAAGGCAATAAGTAAAATTCGGTGAAAATGAACAGATGGAAACTTACGGACTGCTTTTCTTGGTTGTATCTGTTTGTCACTTCTTGAAATCGAGCCAATGCCTTCAAAAAACCAAGAGTTATCAGGACAAGGATTACAATCAAATATTTAAGGAGAAACGACAGGAAAGGAAAATATAGCATCTACTACACGTATCTGCAGCATATACCTTTCTATATTCAGTTTCAAACTGACGAAGGTCATTTCTCTTTCTCAAAATTTGTGCCTCGATATCCTTCAATTTCTCTGTTGTGTCCTCGTAAGATTTTGCACAAAGTGCCTCAATCATGTATGATGCAGGTTTAAAGAAATTATCACCTTTTTCACCAAAAGAAGAAAACATCAGGTTTATCATCTCAAAATTAGTTGGGCACAAAAGGTATTGCAGCAAAAGTTCAGTGTAAGAAGATGCAGACCGTAGACAGCAAAGATGTGAGTTCCAGACTTCAATTCAGACACCTCGCAAGGCTGAAGACCTTCCAATCTCTTGAAGAAAGAAGCTTCAGGGTCCTTGGCCATTGCTAACTGCATAGTCGCAGACAAAGATCAACACAGCACTAAAGTACTCCAAGCCAACGAAGAAAATATATGACAATTACTCACCGCATTGACAGTTGAATCCAGCCTATACACCTGAAAATGCAAAAAGTACATCCCAGCAGATGTCACCTTCCCAGTCTTCTCACTATCCTCCTGCATAAAACAAGAACAATAATTATGTGTAAGCCAGCGGACGTAAAAATCACTCACCTATGCTAGCCCAAAACCAATATAAAAACATCATTAGAAATTCAAGAGTCTATGTAAAACACACATAATTCAGTACCACAAATCAATTTCTACTTCAAATCTGCTTATTCAAAATCAAGTTCGGATCAGAATTTGCAAGTTAGAAATCATTAATTCATTAATAATAAAAAAAAAAATCAAAGATGTCTTCTGTGAAAAAGGTTACACTAATTAAGGAGAGAAACTTCTGAAGATCCTAAAATGCAAAGTGAACATGGCTTGTAAGACTAAGATACCAAAGTTAGCGAGGAAGCTGATAAAAAGCTACTCTGCTACAGTACATTTTAATGATTTTATAAGATAAACCAAAAATCACAAGTAAATTTCCGGAGGCCCAGCAACAAATTAAACCCATAAACTTATGGCCAATGCTTCCCAAAAGTTCAACAGCAAGAGGAACTTACACTCAATAAGTAAATAAGTAAATGTGAAGTAAAAGAGGTTGCTTTGAGCAAGAATGCAAACTAAACACATAACTAGTACACACAAATTATTAAATGAATCATATACCTGTAATGCTAGACCATAGCCTCCATTTGCATCTTGCTCAAAGTAAAGAAGCTGACCACATCACCAGAAAATATATAGTAATGAGATAACTGATGAAGCTACGTGAATACATTCATCTCTAAAATACACCTATACCTTAAATTTGCTTTGGGCAGCAGAAGTAACACGAACTACAATTCCTGCCTCGGCTTGCTCATCACTAATTGTCACACCAAAGAAGTGGGCGCACTGCTTATCTACCTGTGAAAAGATGGGAGATGAATAAATAAAAGTGTCACCATTGACTTTCAGTAATAGAGGACTTAATCACACGTGTCAGTAAGTTGTCTTATGCTTGCCAACAATTACATTTCTAGTTTGGAACTCCCTTCCACAACGATAAGGCCAGGTACTAGTGTATTTTATGAATAACCTAAGAACTTACAACAAAATACCTTTCCACTAACTGATGTTCCAATGGGAAGTGGGCGAACAGTCACAGTTCCGTTCAATGCTTCTTCCAATACATTAGCAGAAATTGTTGTTTTTATGGGAACACCAAGCTTACTGAAAACCAGTAACAAACACCATAAGAATTCAAGAAAGAGTAAAGCTGCAGCTCAACTGGAAACGTGAAACTAAAAGGCTCTTACCTGAATAAAGCAGCAAACATTGTATTCACAGTCCCCAGATTGGATAAATCGATTTCCATATCCATGCCCTCAGCATCCAAAGCCTAGTTTGTTATTGAAACATAACTCAGTATCGCCTTGGAAATAATGAATGCAACAAGATTAAACTGTTACATCAAGTACAATGACCACTATTTTATCTAGTCTTATGTTTATTTTACTGTCTTGTTAGTGTAATATAACAAGGCCAAGCTACTATTTTATGGTCGCTTAAAAAAAGCCTAACCATAACCACAGCAAAGACTAGATCCAAAATGATTTGGGATCAACTAACATGAGGCCCTCATATGATTTGAATTTTGAAACAAGCCTGACAGATTCCTACTCATGAACCAGAGTCATGCGATTTTCTACTGAGTGTTGTTATCTGACAGATCCAACTCATGTATTAAAACTCTCCTAACAGTACAAGTTGTCCAACTGTAAAATGGAGAACACTGGTTTTGCTCTCCACTTACTCTTTTTATCCTTGGAGAGCAAAGATCAGATTTTACACCTACAATGGCAAAACTCTCTCATGTGCATTTCATCATATCCTTAGGTTCCACCAAAAGAAAATTTAAAAGATATTTTTGGTCACATTTCCATTTTCTATGGTCTTACTTTTAATGGAGGCCTCATGTAGAGGTACTCCCCACTTTTTCTCATGGAGAGCATGATAAAGTAAGCTATTGTAAGCAAATAGCACTAGATTTCGCTTTCCAACAATAGCGAGCAGCTTGGAGAGTCCCTATTGTACATGCTCTAAATGAATGATGGTAGCAATTTGAACCTAAGAATTGGTCATTTACTTCAAAGGAGCCGCAAAATAATGGTAACTCAGAAGTGAACATACAAAAAAAGGTACCACGTCAAAAGTAAAAGATAATACAGTGGCGGGACTTCTCAATGCAACTAGGATGTCATCTAATGCAAAAACGATATTCATAAGCTCTAAAAGTACTAGATTCATACAAAAAAACTAATAGTAACATGCTACACTGATAGAAAATTGTTTAGAAAGTAACAAAATGAGCCAACCTCCCTAAACCGAATATGGTTCCCATGGGACTTCTAGGAAAAAACCAACGTGTAATTGTAATGAAGGTATCACAATGCATGTATAAGTGTATCAGACCTATCAGTGTATGTGAGATTCAACCAACCCACAATTTAAATGGCGGAATAGGACAATAATTGAGTTTAAAACCTACTATACCTCAAACCCTGCTGCGTCATATTGTCTTCTCTTTTCTGCATCAGATAAGACGCTATAAGAATATGCAACCTCCTTGAAAAGCTCCGACGCTTCAGGATTGTTGGCATTTTTATCAGGATGATACCTACACTGAATTCTGATTAGTACATATTGTCCATGTTGGAAATCAATCAATCACCGCAAAAAGGGCAATATGCTAACGCGTTGATGAAGTGTGCAATACAGTTACGTTTAGAAAGTAAACATGACTCCACTACTAGTGTAACTAAAGCGTTCACTAGCAATTAGAGCCACTCCTTTACACCACATACATAGTTTTAATGCCACCCTCCTCGTTTGCGCATTTTTCTCAAGTTGTTTACTCACATTCCTTAAACATGAACAGCAGATATAACTGAAAATTCGCAAGTAACACTCCGCCATTGGCACTGGATTGAGTAATACGGAAGGCAAATAAAATGCAAGACAACATGAACTTTTTTTATCATTATCGCCATTTAGCTATCCTATCCCACACTATTCACTGATTAATACAATAAAAGCCTGTTTCTTCATTCAACAAGCTGCAAGAACAACAGCAGCAACAAAACACCACAACGGATCGACCATTCACTGATTAATACAATAAAAGCCTTTTTCCGCCACTTAACAGAAAATCCCACTTCACATAGCAAACATTAACAAGAAATCAAAACTAGCAGACAACAATCAATCAAAATGATAAAATGCAAATTAAAACACAACAAAACAACGCAAGAGTCAATAATCAAGCAGAAAACGTACTTGAGAGCGAGTTTACGATAAGCCGTCTTAATCTCCTGATCATCAGCTTCTTTAGAAACATTCAAAACTTCATAAGGATCTCTCCTTACAATAGTTGGGGCAGAAGTTGCTCCACTCTTCGACCCCATTTTCGCCTTTCCACACCTCTCTCTTTTCCACCCTATCCCTCCCTCTATTTGTATTTCCCCTCTTTTTCGACGCCGATTCAATTAAATTCAATTTCTAGGTCTAAATTCCGTTCACCTTCCCCCAATTACAATCTTTCCTTCACCAAAAATCGCCAATAAACTGCATAACAACAAAATCCGCAACAAATTCATTCATTTTCAATCCAAACAAAATAAAGATCACAAATTTAACAATTAAATCGTAGTTTTCCCCCAAAATCAAGAAATTGGACAATTCACTAAAATCAATCGGAAAAAATGGCAATTACAATAATTTATAAGTCAAATTTCAAATTGTAGAGTTATAGAATAGAATTAATTATACAAGATCTAAAGGAAAAAGATAAGATTTGAAGAAAAATTGAAAGAAAAAGAGGGATAGAAAGAGGACCTGGTGAAGAAAACGAGCTTGTGAAATTACTGTGTTTCGTTTCGTAAGATTATTGCTTACAGTGTGTTTGGCTTAGTCTTCTTGGGTGCAAACTAAGTTTCTGAGTTTTCAAATGTATGAATCGGTTTGTCAAATGATTGGTTGTTTTATTAGGAACGGAACGGAACGGAACGGAACGGAACTGAACGGAACTGAACTTTTTCGAAATTTTTAGACTTTAGCCTTATTTTTTTTAGGGTTTGAAATTGTCGGGACTGAATAGAAATTAAGTCCAAATAAACGGAACGGAATTAAACTGAACTGAATGGAATTAAAATTTTACGAAATCTTTAGCGCTTGTTTTTTCAGGGTTTGGAATCATGGGAACTGAATAGAAATTAAGTCCTAATGAACTGAACTTTCTCTATGGTTAATTTAAATCATTTCAGGTCAGGAGATAATACTTTAGATAAATGTAAAGATTAAGCAACAATTAAGATTGAGATTAAAATCTAGTTTACTATATAAACGGTGTAAATTAAAATCAACCAGAGGTAAAAGTTAGACCATGATTCATCTTAACATGTACGGAGTTGTCCGAGTACTACTTTATAAGGCTATTTAATACTATTATTATGGGGTTCAATCTAAGGCGATTATGGTCAAAGACTCAAAATTGATCAACTGAACTTACAACCGAGAAAATTCAAATGTTACAACAACAAATGGTGTTGGTGGTGCCCGCAATGGTGGAGTCTAATGGTTAAAATTTTGGGAAAATTCCCAGGAAATTCAGGTTCAAGCCTCCCCAAGAGCAAAATCTTGTGAAGCATTCTTGGCATAAGTCCATGCCTAATAGACTTCGAATCTGTCACCCTCGGGTGGCTTACCTGGTANTTCTTACATTTCCATCTAGAAAAACCGCTACACTAGTTGTTCAAGTCCCAGAATGCATTTATTACTACTAACATTAAATATCTAATTTTATTCTCCCTATTAAATCATAATTTTATCTTGGGTGTTATGGTTAGGGGTGTGGTGGGATTGTTTTAAATTCCATGTTCGATTCCCATCAGCTACTTTTTTTTTAGTCGCTCTCCCGCTAAGCGACCTTAACCTGAACCTAGCATCGCCAAAACCGAGCCTACGTGGACCCATTTTGGGTAATTAGTTTCAAAGTTACCACATTTCGTTAAATTGTTTGTTATAAAACCCTATTTTGGAAAAAAAATTCCATTTTTGGCCTACCTAAGTACAAAATCAGACAAAGAGCGAAAGGCTTATTTTAAATAAGCCTTCATTAAGGATGACCTTCAATCTTCACCATGATACCCTTCTTCTACGCATCAACCCGACACTCAACCTGAATAAAATGATCCCAGAGACACTCAATCACGTAAGGGAGCGCCAAAACCACTCGACAAAGACGTGGACCATACTGTAGACAAAGAGAGCATTCACTTCCTTCTACCATTGATCCAAACATTCTCACACTAAAGACTTGGTATTAGTGCACAAAGACATTGTCTAGTTCTCTTTCATCATCTCTTCTGATCTTGAGTATCAACGTGCCTTGATGAATCCAAATGTGTTTGCCGTAACCTTCGACCCTCACAAAACTGCCATGATCCAGAGTAAGTACCAGAACTACACTTTAGACAATACGTACTAAGGTCGCAAACCCTAATAGTTCAAGATTCTGAATCCACAGGCATTGCACAACCTGGAAAGGAAATTATACAAGACTTAAATTCGGTCAAAACATTAGAAATCTTAAGAAGGGTTTAATATATTATACAGAGTATAGCATAAGATGTGCCCGACAGTAGCACATCTAAGGCCCCCCTTCCCGGACCAAAAGAGAGGGAGATTATAGAAGGGTGAAAATAGTATGAGATGTAGTAACTAGTAACAAGCTATTTAGAAAGAAGTAAGCAATGTAGAAAGTGAATTCTGCAGCTTACTTTAAGTTGAACAATTAGAACCCGACGAGTCTATTTAAATAACTCGAGTATTGTATGATCCACAACCACACTTGTGGTAAAGCCAATGAAAGCGCGCAGTTCCTTTTCTACCACAGTCATTACAGAGTATGTCCTGTTCATCATAAGATTCATAAGCCATACAACACATGAAGTCATGAACACGATAAGAAACTATAAGGTACAAAAAAATAGAAGGGTATATTGTCAAATAGATGGAAAGTGCAAGTAAGCAGGCGGATGGATAATTGAGTCCCATGACTTTGACAGGGTATTTGGTCTTTTCAAAATCAAAATATTAAAAATGTAGTGAGCTAGTTTGAATGATTCAAAAAGGAAAATGTAGTCAAACCTAAAGAAAGAAGGGAGTAAAGATCAGAAGAAGTGGACTCTTTACCTGACAACGATCCCTATATTCATCTGGAAGCTGTTCAGAAGCCAATAAGGCGTCCAGCATACCAAAGTATACCTGCATAGGTGACAAGCAATGATGAGACAACGGTACAGGACAACAAATAGAAATGTTATGTTCTTTTTTATAGTTAGTTTCTCGCATACAGTAACATAAAAGACATCGCTCGCGACTCCAATAAAGTACAAATATATAGACCATTTAACCAAACATGTACTTTAACGATGTCATCGACGTAGCGCCCTTCTACAAAAGGACACCATGGGGGACATATCACCCTTTTCAGCTTTTCAAACCCGCGCTAGAATAATTTTAAATGCCAGAAATAACCTTACATTTGAACCTACGATCCATTCAGAAGAGCGGGCATAACAGGAGGTTGTTACATCGAAACTTCACTTTGGAAATCAAGACTAGTATTACAGAACTTTCAGATTGTTCGGACACCAGCAAAACCTCATGGACAACAAGAATCCTTTTACAATGCAATATCTTCATATCAAAGCATGAAAAATATGTTCATTTAAACTACTTCCTAAAGATGCAATAAAAATTTGTATAGTTGAGAAACGAATACAGATAAACGAAAAAACATACCGCCATATCTCCTACTGACTTGCTACAGATAGGGCAGATGTAATTGCTGCAAGTATAAGCCTGCGACTCAGAAAAAAATTGTTAAGTGTGAGACTCTAATATAGTAGCACAAATTTTTAGAAAGACTACCTCTGTAATTTCACAATCTTTTAAGTACAAGACAAAACTATAGCTCAACTTATCTTTTCATCCTCTGTTTCATAATATAGAGCAGTAAGAGCAACAAAATTTTTAGAAAGACTTTGAAGACCAATAATCATTTTCTTTATCACCACTTCATCTTCGCTTCTCCAATTTGTCACCATTCAATTCATTCCTTTACTCTTGTGCATTGCCCGTGGATTACAAAATGATGAGTCAATGTATCAGAAAGGCACACTAACTGTTTTAAATGGAGTTTTTCCAGCATAATCCGAATGACAGTATTCTCCAAGTCTGATATATATTTTTCAAAAGCTACAATTAAAACTTTAGACAAAAAGCTATGGTTTTCTGAAGCGTGGAGAGGCGCAAATAACAAAGAGAAACACAGATAAGTAGTTGTACAGGTAATTAAGTAAAAACTACCTGAAAGCAAGCTGAATGCATAAAATGGCCACAAGGAAGAGCTCTGACTGATTCGCTAGATGTGGAGAGGAAATCACAGCAAATCGGGCAATTGGTTTCCAGTTCTTTCTCGCGACATTTGTGGTCAACTAACTTTACACTTAGGCAGCAATTACAAGTCATGCAATGGAAACAGTCTTCACCAAGACCCTTTCCTACGCGACATACATTGCAGAAGGGGCAGTGATAGACATTCCTAATACAGAATTTCAAGAACAAACGCTGTATCAGCAAGTATGTTCAACAAGTCTTCCATTCAGCAAAAAATGTCTTCCCGGCTGATCTGTTGTGTCAAAAACAGTATCTTCTTACAATATAACACCCAAGTGACATGAAAATGTGCTTCAATAGCTTACAGATGATCAAAACAATTTATAATTAAGAGTCCTCAAAGCAGTCCTGAACATTCTTGATGGTTAAGGAAAAAACTTGGAGGAATCACGGGCAGTCAGTAAGTCTGTAATGTTGACTTAATCTACATGACTGTTAAAACTTCTCGAAAAAATATGCCTATATAGATCAACAGCATAAATCTGAATCTCTATTGTGCGGACTCTGAAAGGCCCGACAGCACATTATTCTTCAAAACCAATGACCATGTCACAGAATACTATTAAATATTTGCATACCTATATTATACATTACCCATGGCCAAGACTGACAGCAGCACGGGCCAAATTTGACTAGGTCAGTTTTAAACAATGTATAAAAATGCGATATTGGTAGCAATTGGCAGCAACTTTGTGACGCCTTGCCAATTTATGTGATTCTAATTTCAATATAATTAACTAAATGTGTTATTTTTTCACTTCTTTAAATCTGAAATCAGAGTAGATTTTGTTAATAGTCTTTGTTGTCTCTCATATAGACTTATTGCATCTTTTTCACAAATACACATCTTTTGCAAATGCATCAGTTGACCAATTCTTCTCTTAAAAAGTAACAAGTTATAGAGTCACAAAATATCTAAAAGTCATCAACTGTAGTTTGAATTATCAGTTGTCTGGACTGAAATAAAGGCCTTTTTTAAAGGTCTTAGCGGCAACTTGTAGTTCCATAAAGTTCTAGTACCATGGTCAGAGCTCAGAACCATGGTTTTAAATTTGGGCAATGACTCAAGCCATGATTTTGAAGGTTATCACAACCGTAACATTAATGGCGTGGACAACCAAAATTAGGCCACTATTTCTGATTCCGAGATCAAGTCTCAAGTCGTTGTCACAACCTCAATCTTTTCCCACCAATCCTGACTTCAATTTTACATATTGGAAACAATCCAATGCAATGCAATGCAATGGTGAATGGAAGCTGAACACATGCTCCTTTACCTTTCGTCGTCAAAAAATTTGCAGATGCCACAGTAATATTTAGACATTGGAAGGCCATTGCAAGAGGGTGTTGTGCAGACTTGTCCAATAGGCTGAATCTTACAGCATTGCATACACATCATTTCAGAGGTAACCTTCCTACAGAAATAAGAAGGCAGAATAGTAAGTATCCAGCTGTCGTTAAATCAGGACCTAAAGTAAAAAGAGTAACATGGCCTACCTATCCATGGAGTGGTCACTAACTTTATCATGACAGAACCTGCATGCAAACAATTTATCACAGCAGGCAGCTCGAAGTTTGCAGTTTCTTTTGTAATGTTCGCACCCAAGGATTTTCTTCTCAGAATCCCGGTATGAAGGGAAGCTCCCCATAAAGTCATTCGCACTAGAAGACTCGCCTGTTCCTTCATGGGAAGACTTTTGCTGAGCAGCTATCCAGCGACTAACATACAAGAATTTCTATGAGCATAACAAACAACTATGCCATGGAACTTGAGACAGAACTGATAGCAAAATGTTAATAATGAACCTAGTCATTAGATTCTGGATAAGGTAATCTTTTCTTCTTGGATCAAGGCTTGAATCACGAGCAACTTTTCGAATCTCAGACTCGAGTTCATTTTGATTCATCCTGAAGATATCTTTCCATCCAGGCTTGAAGGTCTGATCAGTTGAGTTCAGAGAATCATATAAATCATGGCCTAAAGGATCATAAAACGAGTGTCAACTATGATGAAGTAAAATGTTTTGAGACGAAAAAAATTCATAAACTGACAAGAAAAAATGGTTAGCCTCAGCAGCTCAATGATGCATTGTTTAATAGAGCACATACCTTGTGCACTACTCACTTCTGATGTGGAGCATTGTTGAGAAGCAGGATTTCTTTGCCACCATTCGTTGAGCCACTCACTGAACATAGTATTTTTTGTCGCATTCTTCCACGTGTCCATCATCTTATTCTGTTCCTCTTGTGTGAGAGCAGAAGTTACCCAAGGCAGCATAGATTGAAGTACCTCAGCTCCCGTAGTGCCAATTATGCGACCAACAAGTTTATCCTGCTCCTCCACAGAGAAATGCTTGTCAAACAGAGGCCAAAGTTCCAGCTCTTCTCGGAAAACATGCTGATCAAGAGTTACTCTAATAGACTTGCACATTCCCTGAAGCTTTGTGGCTAGTTCATGATACTTCTTCAAACTTTCACTAGATTTTCCAGCATCAAAATGGCCTCCGACTTGATCAGAAGCAGCTATTGATCTAGTAAGACGAACGTGAAGTTTATTAAGCTCAGATAGTGCAGACGATATGTCTTCAAAAAGCCTCTCTTCCTGCTTGTGATCCAAAGTATATGAGTGGCTAACATTGTGTAGTGTTTCCTTAGATTCCAGTGCTGGAAAAACTATATCGTCCTCAGCATTACTATGAGCCCTATAAAGTCCCCACAGCAGGCGGAACCTACCACTAAATTGTCTAAGAAAAGCCTCATCACACTGATTTAATTTTCCAGATTCAGCATCCAAATACTCCAAGTCTTTACGAATAGCTTTATGAAATTTAAATATATTATCAATAGGCCTTGAAGTAGAGCCAGTATCCAAAATGTTGATCTCCGTCTCCCAGTTGAAAAGGCTTGAATTTAGGAAGGGCGCAATGGGACTAAGAGACAAGGAACGGAGAGATTTAGTAGCAGCCAAAGAACTCAAGAGATTACCACTACTAACTCCTAAACCAGGGACACAGCAAGAAATAGTGCCACACGGTAACCTTTGACAATCAAGTTCTCTTTTGTCAGAAACCTTAGCAAGCTTCTCTATTGATACTACGTTTCCTTGATTGTAAGGCTGAGATTCATCATTCTGATAAACTAAAGTAGCTTTTTCGTTATTAGATACACAATGATTGGATTTACGCATTATATGACCATTAACTTCCATACACATAAATTTAGCAGGACAGCACCCAATTGCACTTGATGCCAAGCAGACATCACTTGCCAAACCTTTGCAAGCCCAACCGGAAAAAAGTGTGGCTAGAGCAGTCTCAGAAGCTGGGGCTGTAGAAAAAACTTGAGCTTAATATTAGATAAATAAAACTGTGCAGGAATACGAGGACATTACTATACCGTAAAAAACTTATCACCTGCCATATACATATTTTTGAGAAAAATCTTTGCTGCTTCTTCATCGAGTGATTCCATCAGCCAAGGCAATACACGTTCAATCAATTTCAAAGGCATCACACATAGGCTTTGATACAGAAGCTCTCGTTGTCTTTGGGGAGTAAAAAGCTTTCGAGCAAGTGGGAGTACCTAAATTGCAAGATCAATATAACCAGATAAAACTTAGAAGTATTATCCAGATTAGAATGGCAATTGAAATTCACATCTATACGAGCGTTCTACGTTCCAATGGCCACCGCTTTACATACATATGGGCTAAAATAAATCTCGGGAATAATGGATCAATGCATTTGATGAAGATTTTTATTCTCACTTTAAACAAAAAAAAGAACGCGGTCTCTAGAAAATCATGCTTCCACATGTGCACACCTGAATTTCCTCATTATCAAAATGCTTCTGTATGGAGTCTATTATTTGGTCAGCATAAGCACATAGTTGCGGGTTAAAATCAGAAAGAGAGGATTCTAGCCCAGCAATTTGTATACACTCGATCAAGCATCTAAGTTTCTCAAATTCGCTTTTTTCTTCATCGTGCTTCTGGGTAAAAGAAAGTTTTGCATCTACGGCAGGGTATATAACCTTGTCCTCAGCAATGCTGCAGACAACAATAAAAATAAAGCATGACTTCACAACTAAGCGGAATATAGGAATCTATTAGCTCACAACATTGGGATGCGTACAAGATGACTTAGATGGCCCTTGATGAAAGGGCAAGACTGTTGTGGATTTGTCATGACTATTACTCTATATGGATCATAAAGTCATAGATCTAGGAAAAAAAAATCCCAAAGACAGCGATTACAAGGATGAAAATTACACAATTGAACAAAGTTAAGACTTAATAAAATGGCATCATCTTATGAACAGTGCCACGTCACTGCCTCTGAACAAACCCTTACATTGTTTAAGACTTGATGAAAATTACTTTTAAATCATTTTACAGGCCGTTTTTAGAAATATTAAAATGGAAATCGCCTTAAGAAGCCCGGCTCAAACAGCACAAAAGCCACCCACCCCATAGAACCCAAAGATCAGTGAACCAAACACTATCTTATCTTATTTAAGGCCTGATTAGTTCCAGACTCCTAACCCGACATTGGTGAACCGTGGTACGACAAGTCGATAAGGACTGATCCTAATTAATTGATTGTCCACATAATGACTTTGCTTAACAATGATCCGAAGGAGGTGGACCTAACATTTAACTTTGATAATTAAAGTTAATAACAGCAAAATCAATTGACCTTATGATAGCATAAACATGAAATTCCCTAACCAAACTCATAACCTAATGCAGCAATGACTTTAAAGTTTAAACGCAACTCCACCTGACACATATATGACCGCACTTATAGTACATGAATTGTACCTGTCTCGATATCAAAGGTTATGTTGACCCAACAAAACCGGTATACACAGTATGACAACATCCTGACCCCAGACCTCTCGAGTGAAAGCTCTAATTATTTCCCCAGTTCTTCATCATAAATGATGGAAATAAACTCAAATGATCTGGATATTTAAATAATAACAACGGCAAGTGAGGATGAGATACAGTAAAAACAGGCAGGGGCTATAGATAACTATTGGGTGAGGTGGTGTACCGTATACTAATCCCTCTATTTCACTTAACTCGCCTTGTTTGTTGTTTTCCTCCTCACAAAAAAAAATATCATATGGGGCTAATTGAGTGAAACCTAGGGAGTACATGAAACAAATGTGTCAGCAGTTGGGGAATATTTGTTCAAATTTACAATGCAAATTAACACTCAGATAAGATGTTTATTTAGTGCAAATGACAAGATAAAGTGCACAAAAAACCGTAAAAAACAATTATAATAGCTTATATCAATCACGACACAATTTTGAGCTTTAACCAATAAAATATTTGGAGTTCGGAAACTTAAACATGGGAAAAATTCACACTTGTCAGACTCAATAAAGAGGGCCACCGAAGTTCAATAAGAAAACCAACATTACGCTAAGGAATTGCTTGGATACAGTACTAGGACAGAAATGGTGGGGAGATGATGAAGGAGAGAGAGGGGGGAAATTAAGCAATGATTTATTTCTTTCCAAATATTTCCTATGTTGGTAGAAAAAAAGAAACAGAAACCCTCCATCTCTCTTCTCATCCTTTCCCTCCAAATCCCTTCATCCAAACAAGGAACTGGGAACAAAAACTCCTTTTTTTCTCCTTGAGGCTCTGAAATGCGTTTTCCTCTCCCAAATAATGCTCTGAGAGCCATTAAGAATCAATGCTACTAATACAAAGACATACAGCAAGACCATCTATTCTTTACAAGTGACATCAGATTCAGAAGATAATAAATCCACCAACCAAAATATAATAACCCGCCACAAAGTCAGTCATTTTAAAATGGTTGAATTTTGCTCCAATGACACCAAGAAAAGAGAGAAAGAAACACAAGACAGTGCAGGAGGCTCATCTGATATTTGTCTGTGGTTGCCACTTCAGGCAAGGTAAGCTTCGACGGATTATCAGATGCCAGTGACAAATATATCTACAGCCAACAACTGGACTCCATTGTTCAACATGCGCAGGAATTCAAGGCATATTTCTATTCAAAAGAATTAAATGAAAACTCAAATAACATCAGGCGCCATACCTGTGAAAGATGCAAACTTCTGCTATGAAGTGAAGCCTCTTATTAAACCCCGAAAAATCAGAAAACTTGGCATGCAGCTGTATGTTTCTCGCAGCTTCTGCTATATCAATAAGTTCACGCTTGATTGCCTTATGCCAGTGCAATATCTCATCTATAGGGTAACTTAGATCTGCATCTTTAGCTGTATCGCTCAACTCAACATGTTTCCTTTTTCCAACCCGGGGATCCTTACAAGCAGTAGGCCCATTGGTTTGAGCCACTGAATTGCAAGCAGCAGAATCAAGGCTAGTCGGTAATGTGGAACCAGAAATCGAGCAACCCTCATTTAACGTTGGTCCATCCATCCAGGTGAAAATGACCTGCAATAAAGAAAAACAACGTCAACGAACAATTGATTCAAGTGAAGGACTAAAAGCAGTAAAGATTCTTACCTGGTGAAGAAGAGCCTCATTTGGTATTATTTTATGCAAGCATTTACGCATATCCTGTCTCTCATCAGTGGAAACAGAGGAAGAAAGCCATGGGAGAAATTCCACCATCATATTCACAGGTATACTGCAGAGGAACTGCCAGACAAGTGATGCTTGCTCCTCAAAAGAAAACTTTTCAATAAGCAATGGAAAAACCTGGAAATTTTTCAGCAGAAACACGTGTAAAAATTACAACATTGCCCTGATGCCTGAATGGCTCCCACCTTTGGCCAGGTAAAGGGGTTAGAATGTATGCAACATTTGGCCAAATTCTTCTATTATTGAATCAGCATCCCATTATTTATACAGCATCTTGTATCAATATATCACTAGCAACATCTTTATTTGACACATAAAACTATCCAGGCACACATCACTGGGCTACACATTCAAATCATCATGCCATCTTTTATAATGAAAGTCAAATATTTCTCTTGATGTTATTATTGGATTGGATAATGACAGAGGAACCTCAATTATAATAATCATAATTAATTATAGTCACCTGCTCCTCCTCCTTTGACATGTGCTGGCTAATAGATGTTTGGAGAGCACCTGTTCTAGAAGCTAACTCTCTTCTGTAGCTTTCTTCATTCTGCACCTCTCTATGCAACAACTCAAACAATTCACCAAAAAGAACACTCTCGCCTTCATGCTCCAAAGAGTAAGTTCTGGCCACATTTTTCACACGGATATCAAGAGCTGGGAAAATGACCTACAGTTTTCAAAAGAATTGCGGCAAGTCTGAGGTCAACTTATCTTTTAAAACATGGAAAGCATAGTTTTCTGAGGCGAGGACCGAGGAAGTAGTTGATAAACTTCGTCCCTTGAAACAGTACTTCCTCCACCCTGGCATAGTTTTCTTATGTAAAACTAAAAATTTACAATCTGTGCACACAGGAGGGACTTATATAGCATATCGGAACTGCATGCACCTGCTACAGTGCAGAGAAATGCAATAACTAATATTACTTGTGCTGTTCCGAAGACATTGTTTCCTAAATTATTTGCTATCAAAGGCCCAAATTACACTCTTTTGGTTGGTTCACTAACCAACCAGTCTGTGCTGATAGACTAGTACACTTCTAATAATGATAAGCAAGTAGTCATAAAAACTTCAGAAGGTAAATAGTAATTTGCAAGACACATAATACTATGTCAATTTTTTTCTATCCACATCATTAGCTGATTTGAGTTTCCCTAAGCAGGTCAAAGCTTTAATAATAGTAATAAAGCATAAAACTCGTTCTCGGATTGAAATTCTAATGTAGTGATAAAAACATGCTTCATGATACGAGTTAAAAAAATCATAATCTAATTTCTTTCTAGAATCCAAGAATACCACCTTTGACCCTACAACTTCGGCCTACAAATGTGCACAGATAGGCCTTCATTTGTGTACTGCAAGCTGTTCATTTGTGCCCTGCTACGCCTCCTAAAACGTACTCAGCTTTTAATTGCAAGTGAATAGCCAGAAAGGCTTGAAATGGGAACACTTCCTACACAGACGCTCGTTTTTTATCCTTCAAAAATTTCTCCTCACACAACTAATCTATTTCTACCAAAGATGGCAAAATGCTAAGATTGATACTTGATAGCCTCACAATTTCTAAAAACCATGCTTCTTGAGAATCTACAAAAGAAAAGCAACACGAGAATCCATATCGCTATATTTCTTACGACAAAAGTCACAATGATATAGCTCATCTTCAATAATCAGAAATATTGTACTATTACACCACATCTGATCGCGTATGATCTACCCAAATACAGTACCTCAGCCATAATCATCAGTCCAATTTCAGTAATCAGACATAAATCACATAATAAGTACCTTTGTACTAGAAAACGTAACAATTTCAGTAATCAGACGTAATGAAAACTTTAAAATTCACAAATTCTAGAATAAGACCGCCTCAAAGACGGCCCTTTTTCTAGAAAAAATCATTCATTTACTGCTATCAATAAAATAGTGATATTTATACAAATGGACCGTTTTACACTTTGAAACCGTCTCACACAATAATTACGTTAAAAATTACTTCTCCTTGGACATCATGAAGCATTATAGACTGAACCTGGTGAACCGGAACACGGAGCAAATGATCACTCATAGTAGGAAAACCAAATGTCATCTTAAACAGCTTCTCCGCACTTTCAGAGGTGTAATTTTGTATATTAACGTCATTTGCAGAAATTCACAGCACAATTAAAAAAGAAAACGTAATAATAATAATAATAATAATAATAATAATAATAATAATTAAAACAAACCTCATCTTCAGCATTGCAATGATGACGATAAATAGACCGTAAAAAGTGAGCGCGCCGAAGCAAAGGAGTAATATCACTACGCTGATTCGTTGCGAAATCAACAGCATCACTGTGAAGGCGTTCAAGCTCGGATTTAATAGCCTTGTGAAAGATTAAGAATATCAAAATCGGCGACTTGAGAGCTGAATTCGTGACGCAAGTTTTCGACGCAGTTGCCGGAGAAGAATCAACGGCGTTGATTGTTCCCGTCATAATCGTCAATGGCGTCGCCATTTTCAGTACGGTATAATTCAGTGTCCAGTATCTCAGGACTCAGGTAAGTTCAATTTTGTTTTTATCTGAAAATTAGGATAATTTGGTTTATCTGGGTAAAGCCAGAAACTCCAGAAGGGGGAATTAGATGCACGGAAACTCAAATTAGTCACGGGGCTTATTTTATACTCGTGTGAAGGCATTTTATCGATAGTGGAGTTGCTAGTTTAAGGTAGGCCGGGCATTTTATCTAGAGTGGATCGGGAAAATGGATCAGGTCGAATCATTTGCCCATAATAAATCAAAAATCATTACCAATCTTTTGTAGGTCTAGTTTTTATTTTATTTTTTGAAGTTTCAGGCCCTGTTTGGCAGATAGTAAGAAGCAGATTTATAATAGCGGGTAACGTTGACAGAATATCGTTAGCAGATTTTAGTAGTATGTGTTTGACTATCAAATTAATTTAACACATTTCAGAAAGGTGTTTGGTAATTAGCAGATTATAGGGTAACTATACCATTTTCATGTATAGATTGAATATGTCAATATGCTATTACAATATGCTGGATTCCGATCAATATGCTATCAGAATAAGTCATTTACCAAACACATCAAATTAGTATATTGATTGGTCAACATACTATTTAGGTCGGAATCTACTAATTTCAGCCAATATGTTGTTTACCAAGGTCTCGGTCATTGGTGTTGTCCGTTCAAAACAGGTTAATTAAAGTTTAGACTAAATAAACCAAAATTTATGATTTTGTTGAATAATCTTTGAAAATTTGTAAAGCAAACGAATATTTTATGTTTAACAAATATTATACTTTAAGATCAGGTTCGTTCGGAAAAAAAATAAGGTTTGGGCTCCGTTTGACAATGCATTTCAGGTACCTGATTTGGTCAAAGTAGTTTATTTGACCAAAATT
>LHUT01005456.1:0-12762 GCA_001412135.1 Silene latifolia subsp. alba | reverse complement strand
GGGGGGGGGGGGGGGGGGGGGGGGGGGGGGCATGGAGAGGAAGAGAGGGGAGACTAAGAGGGAAAAATAGAGCATGATGTCTTCATTCCAAATAATGCGGGAAGAAATTCGATTGGCTTGGGGGGAGGGAAGAAAAATGACTATGTTACTCCGACACTTCACTTAGCTACTGTGTCGCGTGTCCAACACCTACCTGTCCGACACCGACACGACACTTCTATACTTCAAACCAAAACATGGAAAAATTCGCACAAAATAGCCGTACTCGACACCCGGGTGTCGAAGAGTCAGAGTAACACAAAATGGACTCCATCAGTTCTATCCACTACAGCACATTAGCTAGCTAGTAAATTCATTGAATGGCATGACCTTGTTTGTAAATCGAACATTAGTCAAATCAATTTAAACTCTATCAAAAACCTAACCTCTCAAAATTTGGTCGAAAAACAAGCTCACTAATCAAAATGTAAGCTAATAAAGAAAACACCCTCATAAATTCTGAAAGACAGGCAAATAATTTTAGTCCTCAAATGCCCTACTTAATCAAAATGTAAGCTAATATAGAAAAGTACTCCGTACAATGTACCATTGCATACATAATGGGTCTCATTCTATAACAGGATACACAACTTAATCTTTTAAGTAAATAACCGTCTCACACAAGACTAACTAACTAACTAACCGTACCTCCTAAGTCTGACAAAATAAAACAAAGTACACCGTAATTACCTATCCTGTAAGAGGTCTCACACTACGATTATGACCGTCTCATATGAAAATTGGTTTTCTATAATAGGAATATAGGATACACAACTTTATCTTTTACTTAACAACCCTATCATACAAGACTAACTAACAAACAAACTGTACCTCATAAGTCTGTCGAAATCCGAGCAAGTGAATATCAGAAACTACAATGTGTCTCATTTCATACAACGGTCTTACACAAACCTAACTGTACCTCATAAGAAGATAGGGCAATTGAATATAGGAAACTACAATGTGTCTCATTTCATACAACGGTCATAAAACCAAAATGTACTCCCTCCAGCTCGGTCAATTGTTATCCTGGTTTTGCCACAAAGACCAACGAAAGAGGAGGGGGCCAATTACTAGTTGACAAGTGGAATAAATTGAATGTGAATGATCAAATTACTAATCAAGTTCATTCTTAAAATAAAAAGAACAACAATTGACTAGACACCCAAAATGAAAAAGAACAACAAATGACTGGCACAGAGGGAGTACCTTGTAAATCCGTTGAAAGAGGGTAACTGAATTCAGGAAACTACAATGTAGTCATTCCATAAAACCGTCTTACACAAAACTAACAGGCAAGTATATCACAAGGCGGGCAAGTGAATATAGGAAATTGCGGACTACATTCGTATCTAATTTCATAAAACCGTCTTACACAAAACTAACAAACCGTACCTCATAAGTCTGTCGAAAAACAGGCAAATAATTCAAATCCTCAGACTCACCCCAAGCCCTAACCAACTCCAAAACCCTAACTTTCGCCTCCCTATCCGCTTTCGGATTATCAATAACACTAACCACCATCTCCTCCACAACTTTCTCCGCCGCGATCTCCGAAAACACCTTCTCACAATTCATCGCACAAACTTCCAACAACTCCAAAGCCAGTCTCTGCTGCGCTTTCCCCTCGTCATCATCGTCGCCGCAATTAACAATCTTCCGCTTGATCGCGCGCACTACCTCCGCGCCGCCAAGCTCGCCGCCGTTGACTAAGGAGCATATACGGAGATTAAGACCCCAATCAGGTGATTCTAACGATGGCGAAGTTGCTTGATCGACGATACGAGATTCAGGAGTTGGAGTTTGGAGAAGTTCCTTCATTTGATTCATTTTTAGGGTTACGATTCTTGACATTTGTGCGCTGCTTGATTTTAGGCGTTCTCCTATTGTTGCTAATTTTGATTTGTCCATGGTTTTGAAGAATTTCTAGGGTTTGGTGAAGGTTTTGTGAGATTTGATGATGGTGTGATGAGAGGGTTGTGAGACTTGTGACAGACTGACAGTGAGGGGGGAGAGGTAGTGAAGGAAGAAGAGCCGAAGAAATGGTACACAAATTTTGGTGTAAAACGGTTTAACGGTGGTTATTGTAGAACGAACCGCTTGGTTACTTAAACAATCTTGTTAAAAAATTTCCACCGGTTCCCAAACTACGCTACTTTTGATACGCATTGGATACAGATACAGTCGGCTTGAAGTTTATTAGGCATGAACCCAGGTTATAAACACTCTAGAAGATCACTCTTGGTGAGACTTGAAATCTTTTGAGAATTTCACCCAAGTTTTAACCGCTAGACTCCACCCTTATGGGCAAACCACTCTAAACTTGTTTGATATGTTTATAATGGACTTCGGGTCGAATTATAAACAACGTATTTGATTGAGATTTGGTTGGTATGTTTCTGACCCAAAAGCCATCGATTATGAACATACCAAACAAGTTTAAAGGTGGATTTGGGATCGGTGGATTTCGGTGGAAACGCTTGATTATTACTTTAAACAACGGGTTTCGAGTCGGATTTCAGTACAGAAATTGGTCTTATTATCGCTTTTTTACAAATGTTTATTTTCTTTAATTTTAATTATAAACATATAGTTATTCTTAATTTTTATAATTACACAAACCCACAAATGATCAAAAAAGATGTTTTCACGAGTTCCCATGCTAGGGGCGGGTCTAAGATTTTGATAATTGAGGTTGGAATAATTTTTTGAAAAACAAATCGTACAAAATATATACGAGTAAATAATTATAAATCATAGTTAAAGGATGATGACGCTTTTAATATTAAAGGTTTCCGTTTATGTCGAATATTTCACTCTCGGTCTATATGTAGCAGACTTGTCTTTGTACTGCTGGTGGAAATGGACCAGCATATGCTAGAAATAAAAAATGAAGAACAATGGCAAGAAAATAGATAGTACGGAGTATATTACAAAATTGGATTGCTTAATCAATTACAGTAATCGAGTATACAGTGTATACTACACTACAGAATTCAATTCAATTCAATCTGATGAGTGATGAAGATCATTAATCTTGTTCAACAAATAGTCACCAAAGCCGTAAATTCTATGAAATATGGATTGCAATTCGCAACACGCAATTGGCTACAAGCATACGAGCTCACAAAGATTACTTCCCAACTCCATTTTTCCTTGCCATGGAATATATACAATCGTGAAAATGTCTTTTTTTCCCTTTTAATGACGAAAAAAGTAATTAGGTTGATCCTCAAAAATGCAACATGGTATAACCAAGTTTTATTCCTTTTTGTACAAAAGGGTCGACTGAGAACATTCTGAAACAATGTCCGTAACTTTAATCGACAACCAAAAGAATCATGTATGTAGTCTTTGTACCTTAGCATTTGGGGCAGTCAGGAGAATTTCTGAAGTAAGGCGTCTGTTTGACTCTGGGACACTTCTAACTGCGGAGGTAAGAGATTTAGAAAGCTCCCTTGAACAGATTGATCACCACTAGTCGTCGTTTCTGATGTATCTGACGAGTCTTCCTCTGCAACAAGACATGTAATATATAAATGACTAGTATCAATACAAGAATAGGACAGCCGACAGCATATATCAACCAAACTTTGATAAATGTAAGCGTACCAAAAAGTGATTTGATCGACGGTCTCTTAGACTTGGCGTCTTTCTTCTTCAATTCAGCTGCATAGTCATCAATAGAAGAAATGTCAATTATAATCATGAAACCTAAACTACATGGGGTTACCAACCATTGACAGGTAAAATGTAATCTCTGTCAAACTCGTACGAGAACAAGATGCAAAATACAGACAAAACTATGCAAGAGAATTGGTAAGAAGAGATACCCATTCCAGGAACTTGATAGTCATTCACAATTTCAAAGTTCTTGTACGTGTAGCCCACAAAGTTAAGATCCTTGGACGATAGCATCTGCAGAACCAGGACATAAAGGGGTAATAATCAGGTAAGAATAACAAGACAATCAATCATTCAACCCATACAAAAGTCCGAAGAGACACATTTAATGACCGGCTACTAGAACCAATGATTTTTTGCAGCTTGCACATAGACGATGCTCATGATGGAGCTCATTTTGGAGTGTGAGAAAAAAGCTCATCCATGAGGATGACTAATCAACTATGACGTAAAGATAATCAGGATCCAGGCTCAAACCAAAAACAAAAGAGCAAAACCAGAGCCAATCTGCTCACCTTTCTCCAAGGACCACCCTTTGATGTTGCATGCGATTGATTGTCGATCTTCAAATGTATAAAAATTGCAGCAAGTCAGGAAAATCCATATTCAAGAGGGTCCGCAGCTCCAGAAAAAAAATACAAGAAATGATATTACCTCATCAAACTTCTCAAAGTTTTGCGTGTCTAACTCGTCAGTAACCTCAGGGAGAAAAGCAGCGTCCATTTGGTATATTCTTTCCCAATCCACACCATTGAACCAGGGATGAGCCTGATGTTAACAAAAAAACATTTACTCTTCTTTATCTTTCTAAATTTCTTCAAAATTTCCAGTGTCACTAAACAATATAATACAACACCTTTATTTCAGCAGCTCCGTTCGATCCTAGTCTTTGATTGACATTGCACAGCAGTTTACTAACAAGATCTTTTGCTTGAGGAGTTAGCTTCGCTTCCTCAGGGAACTTCAAATGGGTTTTCCAATTTACTATCTGCACAGTGCATAAAGAGGAACTTCTACTTTAGAATTTAAATGTTACACACTTCGGAATTTGGCATGTAAGCTTACAATATTACAAAATCCAAGATAACTGAAATAGCAACATTCCGGTTAGCAAATAGATTAATCAATGGCCTAAGGGTTACGGTGACTAAAAGCTGCTGATAATGATCACTGGGTCATAAAGCTATACAAGAGAGTGAATTTCAATATTTACCTTCCTACAAGTGGTCATAGGGTCATCTGAGTAAAAAGGGGGATATCCTACGAGCATTTCATACATAATTGCGCCAAGCGACCACCTGTGAAAGGAAAGTCCAGAGAAACATTTAAGGCTACAGGTCAAATGATCAAATCTCACAGAGGAACATCAGAAGTATATGTGAAACAACACAAAATGGTATCAACAACATTTCGTGTCTAAGTGAAATGAAAAACAAAAAAAAAAAAAAAAAAAACATCCTCAATGGTAAGGCTGAACGGTGATATAAACCCAAGGTCCCCAAGTGTACCTAAGAACATTTCTATTGATATAGCATGATCATTTACCACCTATCAGCGCTTGTGTGACCAGATTAACAGCGACAATAATCTAAAATTAGCATAATCACGAAGTTCGACATGATAAAACACCAAATTTTCAACATTAGGTAAAAGAACTAGTTTAGTTTCTTACCAATCACATTCCATTCCGTAACCCTTCTTTAGTAGAACTTCTGGTGCGATGTAATCAGGTGTGCCAACGGTGGAAAACGCCTGCATGTCCCCATAATGGTATAAATACCATCATCAGAAGATATGAGTTCCAGCCACCCCCAAAAAAAATCTCCACAACATCAAGCCATATATTATTTAGAAAGACATTTGTCAACATGTAAAATTTGCATGCATGAACAAACATCAAGCATTTACTTGCAAGGAAAATATTATAAATGTAGCAAATATTAGTCTTCCAACGAAAGCAAGGTCAACCTACAAGCATTCGACGGTTTTTTTGCCAGTGCTGAAGCTGCTCTTGCTGAGTACGCCTAGGTTTTGAAGAGCGATCATCAGTGGGTGATCCTCCATTTCCACTGCCTACTTCAAAATTCTCTTCAAGGGTACTGCAATCTAATGGTTTACAAAGACCAAAATCAGATAGCCTCAAGTGCCCAAATCTATCAAGCAGCAGGTTGTCGGGCTTTATGTCTCTGCAAAAAGATGTAGGTGAAGGTTAACTTTGCTGAATCAATCGAGCCCTCAAAAGCCAAAAGCCCAAAACTAAAAGAGATCACTCATAAACCTGTGGATGTAGTTGTGTTTGTGGATAGATTCTATCGCTAACACAGTCTCTGCTACATAAAATCTCGATTCATCGTCTGTTAATGTGTCCTTCCTCATAAGTAAAGTCATCATATCACCACCAGGAAGATACTCCATGATAAGATACAGGAATTCCTCATCTTGAAATGAACAATAAAGCTTAACAATGCAATTGCTGTCGACTTCAGCGAGCAGATTCCTTTCCGCTTTCACATGTTCCACCTACAATTCAAAAGTTATTTACCAAACCAAGGATTAAACAATAAGACATGATGTGTATCTTTGCTTTTCATGCAAGTGATTCTGGAAAAATCTTGTTTTCTTTATACTCACTTCTAGTCTAGGGTTACTGTACTGCGTTATCAACGACTAGACTTCGATAGAAAAACTACTAATAAAGTACTAACTACTGGAATAACTATTGCAAAAAATATTGGGTGCCTGCTAGTAACTGTTAAGCATACACCAATACAATTGCCTCTTAAATGACTTCTACTCAAAAACATCTGTGCATGAAACATGGCACTACCCAAGCAAAAGCTAATACTCCATGTTCTGTGCATGAAACATACGTGCTACGCATATCAGCAAATAGATTCTGAATCGAGATAAACATACTTGTCCCCGGCGAAGCATTTCTGACTTTTTCAGCTTTTTCATGGCATATACGGAGCCAGTAGTCTTTTCCCTGCAAACTCTGACCTGCCACATAAAATTAGGACCAACAATTACAACTCACTTATAAGTTTTGCATCAAACAAATGTCCTAAATAGATAAGAATCATGCAATGCTGAAAGCTTCAAGCTATCTTAACACATAAACTAGATTTTTAAAATCACCAAGAACTCAAGAACACGGGAAAAACAAGGAAACCAGTAGAAACGCAAGAGATAAAATCACAGATTTTAAAGTAGGGGCCAAAGGTACAATTTTGACCTAGAGATTAATCAAGAACGAAATTCAACAAGGGATCAAAAGGGCCTTGGCACAGATGTCCACAAAGCAGTAAGAAAGTATTACACTATTACCTACTAAAGACATCAAAGAGAAAGAAAAGAAACCAAATATAATCTCCGTAGATGACTTTGAACAAAGCAGAGTTGCATACCTCCCCAAATGCACCCTTGCCAATCATCGTCAGTAACTCAAAATCATCAGCACCCATTTTGTGCCTTTGAAGGCGCATGTATTCAGTCTCTTTCTTTTCCAAAAACTTGAGCAGATTGTTCTGGTCTTCTTCAGACACATCAGCATCAGCCAGCTTCTTCTCTAGAACACTCCGACTGCTCAAAATTAGCATGAAAAATCATCAAAATGCCGCCAAATGGACTTGTTCTCCTCTAAACTTCACATCTAATACAAATCCTAATCACAGAGGAACATATAATCAAGTATTTAAATCACCTTTTATAACATACCGTTCTCTCCTCTCTTGCAGATTCTTCATCTGCTCCTTGTAATGCTTCTCAATATATTGTTTTGCTGCAGCAACCCTTTGTTTCGTAATATTTGATGGTGTGTCATCCTCTAACATCGAAGGTGAACCTTCCCTGCCGGCCATTCCAGAATCCTTCTTCTTAGACGTAGACCTGTATCTATCACGGGGCTGAAACTTATGCAACCAACTCTTGGCTGAATCCATATTCTTCACTGTATCAAGTATCCACAAACATTCAGTGGTTTCTTAATTTTGTCAGCATTGCATTAACAGAGTTAAGAAAGTTTCAAGAAACCTACCACAAACTTCCTCATTTGCAACGGTTGAAAGTGAATCAATTTTACGCCATTTTGCAAAAGAGGAAAGTCCTAAATCAAATTACCTGCAAGTATACAACAGTGATTCAAAAAGATTTTTACTCAGATTTTGAGCTCCAAAATCCTCATTCCATAACTACACTCATCCCGTTTATATTGTCCCACTATTAACTCTGACGCTCGAGGTTGATCATAAAGTCACATATATCTAAAGCTACCTTTTACAGTGTCATGTTAGTCATATTTGATTTATTAAAACAACAATTTTCATATTTTCTCTTAAAAAACTTATAACTATTGTATATGGTGATAAAATAGTGATTACAGGAGGTTCAAAATTACAGTCTCTACTAGTTACTGAATGGCCAACTAAAATCAATAAGGAAATGCACTAAGCATCACAATACACTCAGCAGCTAAGTCCATGATTTATCACCATCACAAAGCGCGATTCCTGCTAAATAACATTTGGTCCAAAAAACCTCAGTTTTGTTCAATCTATTCACAGTCTAATGCGTTAAATCCGCAATAGTCAACACCGTCCAATCAATAATCACAATGTCAAGGTGTTCGAATTGACAATCCTACTGACACACAATTTTTCAAATTCAATGAAACTTGGCTATTATATGTCACTATAGTCCACCAATATCACCAAAAAAACTGAATGATTCATTATTTTTCACAATCTAACGCGTCAAATCCACAATAGTCAATTAACACAGGCCAATCAATAATCACATTGTTAACATGCTCGAATTGACAATCCTAACACAAGAATTGTACACAATATTTGTCAAATTCAATGAAACTAAGCTAACATATGTCACTAAAGTCCGCCAATGTCGACAGAAAACAGATACGGAGTAATTAAGTTCATAATTCTTAACAAAAAAAAAACTCAATGTTTGATTCTATTTAATCACAATCTAACACGTAAAATCCACAATAACCAATACCGATCAATAATCACACAACCTAAGATACTCAAACTGTACCCTAGACAAGATTTATACACAATATTTGTCAAATTCAAAGAAATCTATCTATTATACCCCTATGTCATTACAGTCCACCAAAATCAAGGTCATTAAGTTCAAAATTCTTAACAAAAAACCTCAACGATTCGTTCAACGTCATCATAATCTAACGCCTCGAATTCACAAAAGTCAACACCGGCCAATCAATAATCACAATGTTAAGATGCTAAAATTGACAATCCTAAAGCAAGATTATACACAATATTTGTCACATCTAAAGAAACTGAGCTAACATATGTCAATAAAATCCGCCAAAATCGACAAAAAACAGAATTTAGTTCAAAATTATTAACAAAAACCTCGATGTTTCATTCAATCTCGTCATAATGTAACACCTCGACTCCACAATAGTCAACACCGGCCAGTCATGGCAGTAAATAGTCATATTGTTCCGGTACTCGAAACGACAATCCTAAAACTAGACTTATATACAGACATACAGTTATACACAACATTTCTCATATTCTAATAAACTAAGCTAACGTAATTTATCATAAAACTTAAAAGTTCAAAATTCTTAACAAAAATCTCAAAAGTCAATGCATGCAATCTAAAATTCAAAGAAACTAAGCTAACTTATTTATTACAGAACTTAAAATTCCAAAATTCTTAGCTAAAAAAAGCTCAAAAGTCAATGTACGCAATCTAATCATACACAAAACAATAAATTCAACATCGCAATGCAAAATTCGCAAGCGATTTTCACGAAAAATAGTAATCATAAATTATTATACAATCTAATAACATCAAATTGATCATAATATTCGAATTAATACTTCAATGCATCAAATTAAAAAATTTAAGCGAAAATGTGAAATGATACCGTGAGAAATTCGCACTTCGGAGAGGAAGATGCAATGGCGATCACGAATTTGCAGAAGGAAATTGGAAAAACGAATAAAAAAAATGGAGAGAAAAGAAGAGAGAGGAAATCAGCGAAGCGAAGAATTCGGAAGAGTGAAAATGGTGGTCCGCATGATGGAGTTGAATAGAATTTCTATTTGGTTTTACGGGGGAAATTTATATGATCATATTCTCACATGGGTCCCGCTTTTTTTTTTTTTTTTAATTAATTGCTCCTCTTAAATCATTAAAAAAAAAAATTGGTGACGAAAGAACCCGTCGCATGAAGACATAGTCTTAGGTCATAAATACTGTTTTAACCACTATAATTCACCCTTGTGGGTTTTAAATCATCGACATTACTTGAATTAGTAGTGTTGTTTTGTTTAAATGAGCGCACACATATATCGCTGGTGAGAATCGAACCCCCAACTTCATGGTTGGAATAAGAGAACTTTTATCCCCTGAGCTTCTCTTATTCTCTTAATTTAATTTAGTAGTTAAGGTTATCAGTTTTTGCATCTGTTGTCAATATGACTTTTTTTTTATTTTGAAACCAATTTTGTCTCATTATTTTTACTGCATAATGAAGTATTTACCTTTTTTATAGTCTAACAACTTACACGTTTTAAATTTCTTTCATAAGTATGCCGAGCCCTAGCATTTGATTTGAAAGGATAGAGTATCTCATTACGGATGTTTGACTTCGAATAAAATTAACTCAAATTAATGAATCAGATGGCATATCTCAGAAGAATTATTGATCGATGAACTATTTTTCATGCAGCTTTTTGCAAGTTTGTTACGCTCGTGTAATAAATAGACTAATTGTTACTTGGTAAAAGTCTATTTTAAATCTTAAAAATTAGGATATCAAAAAAATCTCGAAAATTTATGAAAGTCCAAGGAGATTCAAAGGGAACTACGTTATCAACATTAACATACATGTAATGAATACTTTTCTAATTTGTTACATAAGATTTTATTAATGCAACAAAATTCTTCAATTGGCCAACCACTAACAGTTGCTTGCGTTGAGAGACAGTTGATATTCCCAAATCCGAATAAGTGAAGTAGATAGAGTGCTTAAATGGTAATGGATTGGGCTGGGCTGTCTGGCCCATTATGCACTTTTGTTTTTGGTATATTATGTCAGGTTTAACCTGGATTCGAGTATTAGTGTAACACTCAATAACTTTGTCGACTAAACTAACTATCATGAGATACGAATCACAGCACGAGAAGACAGAATCATTTGAACTCTACAGATAAAGGCATTTAGGCCCTGTTCTTTTGGACTTATTTTCAATTCTAATAAGTTCAGTTCAGCTTTACTATAAATTCACATAAAATCTCTTGCACTGCATACATGAATTATCAAACTAAGATCGAAGGGATCCGTGAATAAAGGCGAATAAAGCGAATCTTTGACATGTTAAAAACATATAAAAGCTTAATCCCTCAATCTGAGAAGGTAAAAATTATCACATGTAATCGACCAGGTAACTATTGGCTTTTTAAAAATCATATTGCCATGCAGAATACCTTCTCATATTAGCCTTTTATGATCGTACTTGCACATAATAGTAGATTTTGAATTAGAAAATAAATGAGATCAAAAGTTTATGATCGTACGCAGTAAGTGGATTATACATCCGATGTATTACCACCAATTGCTTAGTTTTAAGCATTACAATAAAGTTTTAGAATTTTGTTTTAAAGTTTCTGAGTTTTACTATAAAGTTTCTGAGTTCATTCAATTAGACACTAAGGTCCAAAAATTACAATATAACTCAAAAACAATACATATAACCTCAATTAAATTTGAATTTTGACGGCAAAAAATTAAAATGTAATTTATAAACTTTAAAAAGCTCAGAAAAAAATACACATAAGCTTAAAAACTAATGAAATATGAGGTAATACATCCGATGTATATTCTTATTTCCCTGGTTGTACGTATAAAACTGCTTACTTTTAGCTCACCAAATATTCAATTTCTATTTGACATCCCCTTATTGATTATCCATTTAACATCAAACTTCAAATAGTTCATGTTAAAAACATTTTAACATCGGATCGGATTAAATTTGCCAATAAGATAACACTACTGGCCGTTATTTGTGTATTTAGCTAAGAGGAGAAGTAAGAGGCCGGCCCATAAAACTCTCGCGAACGCATCATATATGCACACGCCTTGAAAATCAAAATTAGGGTTTTCAATTTCTCCCAAAGTCGACACTCAGGTAAACAAACTTCTCTTCTTCCCTCTTTCCTCCTCAAATTTTCAATTTCTTTTTCTTTTTTAGCTTTTCAATTACAAATTATCTTTATCGTTAATCTTGCTCTCCTTTGTTGCAGATTAAGCTCATTAAAAACAATTAGAAAATGTATCTCCAGTTTTACATCAACGACAATGGCGACAAAGTTTACACTACCAAGGTCCCTCTTTTATCTCCTTCCTTATATTATTTGTATTTCTTTTGTTAATTTCTTGTCGTGTTCCGTTCCATTGAGTTGTATACGTTTTTTAAAATATGTGAGCGGATTTTAAAAACCCTAAAGGAACATAGG
The DNA here is from genome assembly GCA_001412135.1 of Silene latifolia subsp. alba. NCBI lineage: Eukaryota > Viridiplantae > Streptophyta > Magnoliopsida > Caryophyllales > Caryophyllaceae > Silene > Silene latifolia. Next base: position 528 of record LHUT01005456.1, on the reverse strand, counting down.
AAGTATTTTTTTTTTTTTTAATTAAACTGGAAATTTGATTATATGTATGTAATTGCAGAAGGAAAGTCCTCTTGGTTTAGCCACAGAATCAGCTCATCCAGGTATACTCAAACTTCTACTTATGTATTGTAATTTTTTTACAGCATTTGATATGAAGTAATTAAATTGATTTGGTATACGATGTTTGCTGGTTTCTTGCTGAGTTATGCTTTCGCCTTCCCTTTGCATCGCTTTAGTTCACCTCAGCATCGCTTCCTACCTGCATAACTTCTCTATGCTTTCACTTTACTGTGCTTTCCCCAAACATGTACTCCCTCCGTCCCGGTCAATTGTTGTCCTTTCGTTTTGGCACAAAGACCAAGGAATGAGGAAAAGGCCAATAACTAAATGACAAGTGGAACAAATTGAATGAGAATGATCAAATTACTCATCAAGTTCATTCTTAAAATAGAAAGGACAACAAATGACTGAGACACCCCAAAATGGAAAAGGACAACAAATGACCGGGACAGAGGGAGTACTATAGTT
>LHUT01005454.1:0-12766 GCA_001412135.1 Silene latifolia subsp. alba | reverse complement strand
AAGCAAGGTCATGACCTAGCAATTGACCTTGCTTGGGAATGGTCTTAGTAATTGAGTCTTTCCATGGGTAGAGACGCCTTTACATGTAAGATTGAGGTAAAAAAGGAGTTTGTAAAACGGATCTAAATCACAGTTACACAACTCAACCTATCTAGCAATCCTAAGACCAAGAAATAATCTAATGTACTCCGTATCAATAGTAACATCGGCCATATTTTGAGACGATATCAATAATTTCATGAACAACGAGTGAGGTGACTGAAGTCAAATGATGTCGATTGATTGCGAAATTAAAGTTTAGAAATCAAAATTGAATACCATGATAGTGATAATACTACCTGAGACCTGAGTACTTGTAAACCACAAGTAGCAAAGCGTCCAAATATTGTAACACGTTTTTTTAATTCATTACCGGTATCAAGACAGGTGGCAATTAGCTCGAGAAAAAATTAATTAAATTAGTATTGGTGTAATAATTAACACAAATTCGCATTTGTGACGACACTATTCCGTCAGAAGCTTGTGACTTCTCACAAGAAGTAAGTGAGAGAGCATGTGAAAAGGGTGTTGTGAGAGACTGAGAGATCACAAGCTTATGACCGTCATAAGCAAGACAGTCTGAATAATTAATGTATCACAAATTCTCATTTGTGACGGGCATATCCGTCGCAAGTTTGCGACGGGTCAAGTACTACCCGTGTGGGGTAGATAAGACAAAAGCAAAGTGCCTAGGGAGTAGCAAACTGTTTTGTCTTATATATCCCAATATCCCATAGATACTACTTGACCCGTCGAAAACTTATGACGAATATGCCCGTCACAAATGGGAATTTGTGTAATGTATATAGTACAATGACATCGAGCTAAACGTGACACTAGTAATTGCAGAACATGTCATTTGTGGGCTGTCAGATAAAAAATTGTAATTTCATTCTCCAGACAATTAAATTAATGACGGGTATACACTATACAGTCTATACACTATAGTAAGTGGTACCTGATATCTTGATTACAATTCACAAATTCATAATTATAGACAGACAAACCAGTACAATGTTATGGGGTACAGGAATTACAAGTTACAACTAAAACATAACCACCTCCATAAATTTTCAAATAAGCTTGTCGTACAATATACAACGATCCAACTTAAATTATGCATCTCTTGTATTAATAGTAAAAATGATTACGATTATGCATAAGACCAATTAAAAAACCTTATATCAAAACTCTGGTACTCATTAAATTGTAAATCGGTTTCTCTAAGGTAGTAAGGTATGTTCATTAGACACATGTAATGATTCAAAATGGATACGTAAAATGGGAAAAATCTTATACGAAATTGAGATATTAAATCACTTTCGGCATTTCTACGGGAGATACTTTTTATAATCTTTGTGTTATTTTGAATCATTAACATATGTAGGAATACCGTAAATTGGTACTATCCAAATTTATGTTGCCTTTCTTATTATTAATTACTAACAAAAGTCATCATCAACCAAGATTAGCGCTAATTATCTTTTTAGACAGTCCTATCAAAGCAACCGTTTAGTTGGACCACCTAACAATAAAAAGAATGGAGTAAACGAACCTTGTACTCAAAAAATGTGACAAAAAAAAGTGCTCTACAAAAGCATCAACTAGATATTGGTACAGTAATTAACTTTGGAGTAAACAAATTTTAACTCATGTACCCGTGTAAATCACTTCATTACTCAATTGTTCCTCTAAATCACACTTTATACACAACAATAATTACTCGTATTGAGTAAGATCGTTATAAACTTATGCAACACTCAACTAATGATGGTGGATTCAGAAAAAAAAATTCCCGGGTTTTAGTTAATTGAGGTGGTGTTCGTGAAGCAGAGGAAATATATTTTCAACATATTTTCCTAAAAATGTACAAACTACATAAATAATTTGTTTTCCAATATCCCGGGATCCTGAAAGCTACAAGTTAGTTATTATAAGGTTACAACAGTGTAGAAAGCTACAAGTTACTCTGTTGGAGAATATTATACTCCCTCTATATTTTAATGTTCTTCCCATTTCTCAATTATATGTGAATATTCGTAGAATTTAATGAAATGAGAAGAACATTAAAATTGGGAGGGAGTATAATTTTGAGGCGGAGAAAGTAATATTTCAATTCACAACCTAAAAAGGAAGAAATAGTGCTAGAATAGTATCAAAATCAAATTATAATAAAACTTGAAGGTGTAGAAAGTAAAGAAAAAGCTATGGAAGTCAAGCAACAACATATATAACAAATCAAAAGTTTGAAATTCAAACAAATATTCATACTAACTTTAGCACATATCTAAGTATCTTCAATTGAGGACCACAAACTATACACTTTTAGACAATTTCTGCTACTACAGATTATTCAAAATTCATGTTAAAAATGCCAGAAATTAATGATCATGATTTTAAAATTCAAATTTAAGGAAAATTATCTTGATTAATTAGCTACACAAAATCAAACAAATTCACCTTATAATTAACTAAAACTAGCGCATCATTAATTAACGATTAATGTGATTTTACGATTTCGTTCCTTATTCGTACTTCCTCTGTTTCGTTGAGTTATATCACAGTTTTAAGACGTTTTTCAAAATAAAACAAAATCAACTTTTAAGATAATTAAACTAGCTCATCATTAACAACTAACGTAATTTTATGATTCCGTTACTGACTCGTAATTTCTCCGTTTCATTGAGTTGTAAATTTGTAATAATATCACTTTCTCAAGACGATTTTCAAAATCAAACAAAATCGTCTTATATTAATTTAAAACAAGCTCATCATTAACAATTAATAACAAATATTTTACGATTTTGTTCCTTCCGCGTATTTCTCGAAATTAAACGGAATCAATAATCTAAAACTAGCTCATCATTAACAACGAACCTTACTCTGTAATTTTTCGAGAGAATTTCGAAAAACGTAAACAATTCAATAAAACTTTCGTAAAAATAAACTCGAGAATAAATTAATTTAATAATACGTACCAGGAGTTGGCGAAGGATATGAAGGTGACCGAAGTGAGCAGCGAGAAACAACGGAGTGACGTCAGTCTTGAACTCATCATACTGTACGGCGACGTCACTAGGGAGATGATCTCGGAGAACGACGTCGTTCCGACGGAGCTTAAGAGAGACAACACCGACGAAATTAACGTCGAAATAACGGTCGGAAATGGCGTCAGAGGCGGCGGTGATGTCGCCGGCGGAGAGATACTCGAGGAATCTTTGCGAGACGTCGGAGTCGTCGTCGACCGGGAAAACTTGTCTGGTTGCGCCGCCGTAGACGACGGAGGAATGTGAAAACATTGTTGTAGTTGTGACGGTTTACTCTCTCTTCTCCGTTTGGGCGCGGTGATTTTAAAAGGGGGAGTTGGAGTTAGGGAGAGGAGGGAGGAAGTGAAGTATTTATTGTTGTGTGTGAAAATGTAAGGGGAGTAGAGGAGGGAGCTTGGTTTTTATTTGTGGGTTGGTTTTTTTATTTTTAAAACAAATTACTCTTGTTTTCGTTAATTGTTGTCTTTGATTTTGGCATAAAACAGAGGAGGGCTGGAGGAGGCTAATTATAAAATGATAAGTTGATCAAATTGAGTGCGAAAGATCAAATTGTTTATCAAATACAATCATAAAATAAAAAGGACAATAATTGACTGAAATACTCTAAAATAGAATAGTAAAACAAATGACCGAGAGAGAGTATAATATTTTAATGGTTCTTATATTGTAGATTTGGACACTTTTCCTATACAATATCTAACCATTTAAAGTAATTTATTGTGAAATGGATTTAGTTTTTTTTAGGGTAGATTATGAGATTATATGGATTTGTTGTATGATAAATGACTTATTTATATAAATAGTAGACCGGTAGAGTATACGATAGCACGGTACTTTGTATAACTTTATTTTTTAATTAATTATAATAGCAAGATTTTAATCGAGACAATTTTTGGTTCAGCGTGTGTGGGGGTTGACTTTGAAATATACGGAGTATATTATACAAATATTATCTTACAACCAGTCTGGTGTATACTAGCATTGTACAACCGCCTCAAAGTTATTGAGTTTTTACACAAAGTTGTTGAGCTATTTTACGAAGTTATTGAACTTAATAATTATTTTGTTAAGTTCAATTACTTTGCATCATAATTCGATAATTTTGTTAGTAGTGCTCGATAACTTTATAACAAAGCTCAACTACATTGAATAAGTTGTATATACAACCAGTTGTATAATAAATTAACTGGGTATATTAGAGTAAGTCCGATCTTAATGAAGATGTTTTTATGGGTAAGATTGTCTTCATTTGTTTTTAGTAAGACTATTTGGGGAACAAATACAAAACTGATTCATATTTAGTAGATCTTCCTTAAAATTAAGGAGGTTTCTAACAAATCGTAAATGAAACAAGTTTTCTTACAAATTGCCAGTGAATCGTACTTTGACCCCAACATCATCTTCATTTTATGTACATTTTATTAAGAGTTATCACAAGATTGTTTCGATTTAATTCACACCATTCCTAATTAAAGTACATTTTTACACTTGTGATTTCCAACGATATTTTCCTTAAAGACTCCAAAGTATAAAAGTTGGTCTGTTGCTATTATCGTCAAAAAATGTTTTATTCTTCGAGTTCGATTCTGCTCTTGATTTATCTAAATATATTGTCATTTCAAGTATGAAATTGTTTCTATCTTGTACTCTGTATCTTTCAACAATGGCTTGAATTAAGTTGGATCATCCTCATGCATACGGAAATTTCGTTAAATTCAGATGTTTTTACTTGGTATGTGTAAGAGGCAAGGTTAATACCTATACAATACATGTATACATGTATGAAAGCGAGTTATCTTGAAAATGCAATTTTTACAGGATCATTTTCATTTCTTTCCCTCTTTCACATCATCATCCATTACTTTTATTATTGACCGTTAAATCGTTCCGGGTATAATTTAAATCGTCTAAGAGAAATACATTCTATCGTATACAAAACTCGTCCAATTATTATTTTTCTTCTTATTTGGCCACCAAGTACCAACAATTGAGCAACTTGAATTGCATATTGATGAATTAGTGCATTAATTGACGCAAATAAAGTCCTAACCAATCGATCAACCCACTATTTCTTCCAATATTTTTTCTATTTTTTATCACAAGGTAACCTTCTTGCACAAATTCTCATTTGTGACGACGATATCCGTCACAAACTTGTGACAGATACCGTTTCCTTTCACAAATGACCCATGAGAGGTGAGTGAGGAGCACATGGGGGGTGCCCCGTCTTGTCCCCTCTCCCTTTTTGTGAGAGGTCACAAGCTTGTAACGGGATTAGCCCGTCACAAGCAAGACTAGCTGTCTTGCACAAATTCTCATTTGTGACGAACAACCTTTGCATGGCAATTATGATTTATGATTGTTATTGTTATTGACGACATAAACAAGTGAGAAGAGCTAGTAGTATAAATTAGTTGAACAAATTTTTTTTGACACATTTTCAACCCTAATCCGATCCTTAACTCGGATTCGACCAGATCCATATGATTGAACACACTCGACCTGTTTAACAGGTCTACTTGATTATTATGATATATGATTGACGACATACAATATTAATAGCGAGGAGGAGCTAGTAGTATAAATTAGTTGAACAAATTTTTTGAGCCAAACTTGACCTGTAACTCGAATTCAACCCAATCTATATGATCAAGCTTGCGACTTAACCACCCGACGCGTTTGAAAGGTCTAGTTGATTATTATGATATATGATTGATGACATACAATTGTGAGGAGGAGCTAGTAGTAAAAATTAGTTGAACAAATATTTGTGTAATAATAATCAAGCTAAGGTTGAGTTGAATAAGTTATCTAGTGAGACAAGTTTATTAACTTAGCTTTCACAATACTCTACCAACTTTGTTTGCACAATTAAAAGAAGAGATAAAGATAAACTAACTTGGTAACTGCTATTCCAGAGTATTGACACACATACGTGACATTTTATTAGGATTTCTTTTTATAAAGTTCTAAGCAAAGACTGCAAATCCTCCTCACGACATGGTACGCACAAGTTATATATTTACTTAAAAAATAAATAAAATTGAAGTAAACATTAGCTTGTATGCTTTTGATTTAGGTGGTTCATAGAAAAATGGATCATATACTTAGTTAATATCAACCACATTGAAGTTACCAATTTCTAAAGTTAATGCTACTTAGCTTAAACATTTAAGAACATGTTCTTTCTGACTTAGTTTTAGCTCTATTTAGTTTAATTCGGTTCATCTGATTCTGATCTCTTCACAAATTTACTCCGACTTCAGCTTCATTCAATTCAGAACAACTCTATTCAGTTTAGTTTAGCTCCTTTCAGCCAAAAAGAACAAGCCCTAAGTTGTAGTACTCGGTTTAAAATAGAACTTAATAACTTTGTAAAGATTGAGCTATTTTACAACGTAAATAAACTAAGCTAATTAAGTACATGATAACTTTGTGAATTTTAGTAACTTTGTAATGGAGCCAAATAAATTTATAGAGGAGCTCAAAAAGGAATTTGTTTGTACATATAAGTATATAACTGGTTGTATGATATATCCATTTACGGTGATTTAGTTATCGATGATTATTTTATTTTTTTTCATGCTACGGGTTCATTTCGTATTAGATTTCATAACCACTCATAATATATCATAAATTTAATACGATGATAAGTAAGACTAGTTTAAGAGTTTGAGTAGGACTACGTGCTATATAGTACAGGGTAATAAATCCACTCTTTATGTTATGTTGTACAACTATACAAGTCTGTGCATGTCTCCTTACAAGAAGATTTAAACCTCGTAACCATCATTAAGACCAACAATATATCCACTTAACGTAAAACTTGAATCTCTATCACCTTAATTAATTACGATAATCACATTTTTTAGCGTTTGAATTTGGATTTTGAACTTCCGATAAGCAAATTCAAATATGTCACTTTTACTATAGAGTCAAGCAAATACAAATATAGATATAACAGTCACATAGTGTAGATGTTGACTAATTTAACTAGTAATATCAATTTGGGTTTAAATTCCGTCAATACTAAACATATCTTATAACTTCTCACACAAAAAGAACTAATCAAATACATCGTCATTCATTTAACATTATACTGATCTTATATCTCCTCTTACAACCGAAGTTTCAAAACTCATAGCAATCATTAGGACAAACCTTAACGTAAACCTCCACTCCCTATTATCTTCACTACATTAATCACATTTCTTAACATTTGAATTTGTATTTTAAACATTGCCTTCAAAGGTACTCAACTTAGTGATGAAAAAAATTAAACGATGATTACATGTGGCAAACAAACACACTAACCTCAAAAATGGGGCCCAGAGATATTGGGCCAATCCCTAAAGGTAGGACTCTTTAAAATTGTTGGCCACTTATAATTCTCCCGGGTTGAACGTATTCAAATTCGACAACACTATGGTCCATTCACAATTTCTACTCCCTAAAAGAGACCAACAACAACAACAAAAAATTGATTTTGTCTTCATCCAAAAATAAGCAACTAATTTATTTCATCAAAAGTTTCTTAACACGTTTTTAACTTTTAAGTATGAAACGGATCTAAAAATTGTATATTAGGTTCTATTTGTTTTACTGCCTTCGTCTCAGTCAATAGTTATCTATGTTTGAATTTTTCCTTACATAAAAAGATAATAAATAACTATCGACTAAGACGGAAGGAGTCTTTGAAAAGAGTTCAACATAACTGAAATTGAATAAAATGTTGAATTAAACTGAATGAAGCGGATTTTAACTAAATAAAGTTAAAGTTAATTTGAGTAGAGCTGAGTTAAATTGAGTTTAGCTGAACTAAATTAAAATGAGCTGAGCTTAACTGAAATGAGATAAAATTAAGGCAGAAAGAACAAGACCTAAGAATTGACTATATGAATAAAAAGTCTCTTAAAACGATTATAAATATGAACCAGATCTAGAAATATATATTCACAATCAGCTAATGCTCATAATTAATTACGCAAAATGGATTAATTTAAATCTATTTTACGTTTATAACCATCTTAAATAAGAATTTGTATTAACGAAATGATGTTATGCAATTGCTAATTTGTTTAATAATCAAAATTGAAAATGTAGTTGGCGGCTTGTAATGTCATCATCACTTACTAACGAGTAACAAAAGCAAAAAAGTTTATGCCTCCAAATATGACTGTTTTTTTTATAATTAATTAATTCAGTACTGTAAAAAGTAAGAGTATTATTTAAAGTTTAGAGGAAGTTGGCGGCATGTATCTCAAATTCTCAACATTCTCAACGTTATTTTAAGTTTAGTGAATGCATTTTTAAATCCCAGTCTTCGGAGATTGGAGACAGGACAACAGTGGAAAGTTCCGGTACACTGTAACTCTGTAACACACTTACGGAGTGTTTAAAACCGTCTTAAATTAAAAGTCTTTTTCCATGTTATATGGAGTATTCCGTAATCACAAATTCATTTAATGATAACAATAACAACTACATATTTGTCTAAAATCAAATATGAATACAGTTTGCGAGTAATTAGGATCACAGTGTTTATGAAATTTTCCGGCACCAACATTTGTACTTGTCTCTGCAACCTCTCTCGAACTCAACTCTTAATCTACTGCATCTAATCGTATTTTCTGGCACCACTATAACATTCAATCAAAATTTTCATTAACTATAAAACTCATCTAAAATACTCATATCTTAATACAAAATCAGAAAAAAAAAAAATCAATAAACAATTGTGATGTGCTCTTTTGGGACCGTGTTGGGTGACTTTGCGTTTGAAATTTGTAGTGTGTTTTACGCCAGTCCCCACATTAAATTTTTCAGTACAGAGGCCTGTAACATCAGTGCTCTACAGACATGAACTAGCAAGACACCTTCTACTGACTCGAGCTATGAGCTCGAGTTGCAAACAGATCAGTCCGCTACTGCTACCACTGGAACCAGACCAAGAGCTCATATGCAGCTAAGGGTGTCCTTGCTCATGCAATGATGCAATTAACTGCGTAAACCAAGTCACCCTAATGTGTTCACTTCTTTCAGGCACTGATATTTATATCAACACATCAACCGAACCTTAAAGCTGCAGATATGGTTCAGAATTCGCCTACATTAGTAACGTCCTTGACTCCTTTCGACCCCTTTAAAGCTTAAACAATCAACTTGAACCTCCAAGTCATAACCATTCGGAGCGCACATAACTTCTTGTTCTTTTTCCGGTTGCAGCTCAGTAGTATCATTCCAGAGACAGACTCTGCTCACCATCCTCTAACCCGTCACTAAGCATCGACTGATGTCGACTACGCTATTGCTATACCCCTACAAATTATTACCATGAGTCCCCACAAGAACAATGTCCATCCTTAAAATGATGAAAGCAGCTAGGGTCCTTGAGTACAATTTCCCGAGCTACTAATCTAGATATGACTTTCGCCATGCCATGACAATTGTGGCACACACGAAGATTTTTGGTTACACGGATAGTAGTACCTTTTGTACTAATCAAACCGAAGGATATAGCCAACAATTCACTATGCCCTATGTGAAGGCACTCTCTCTCCTCATGGACATCGTCGAGACTGAAATCAGTGTCAAAAGCAAAACCTTCTTGTTCTATTTTCTTCACCAGGCACTGCAATTCCTCATATAATTCTTCAGATTTTGGGTGCGACATGTCCCCGGTTCCAAACACATGGATTTTATTGTGAAACTCTATCCAACTATAAGCCCTTTTAGGCACAAGACCTAAATCTGTAATATTTTCCTTCAATTTGTGTACCATATCCCACTTTCCTTTGCTAGCATACCAATTTGATAATAGAATGTAATTATCCGCACTATGTGGTTCCAAATGACAGAGTTGTTCAGTGATTTTCTTACCTGTTGTCATCTTTCGATGGATTCTGCAACCATCTAATAGTGCTCTTAACACCTCAGTGTGATTTCCAATTTTGTTTTCCTCGATAAAGATCTTTGCCTCTTCAAAAAGTCCAGCCCGAGCAAGTAGCGAAACCATTAATGTGTAATGCCGGACTTCAGGCCTCTTAATTAAACTAAAGACAGTCCTACCTTCTTCAACTAAATTTGCTGCCACGCAAGCATGAAGAACAGAAGAAAACGCAACCCCATCAGATTCCAGATTGTTTTTCTGCATTTCATGATACAACTCAACCCCATATGCACCTTGCCCATGAAGGCTAGCGCCATATATCATAATTGTCCATGATATGGCATCTTTGAACGTCATCTCATTAAAAATCGCTGAAGCCGATTCGATGTGTCCTGATTTCATGTACATGTCCAAAAGAGCATTCTGAACAGTAACATTCATCTCAACATCATTCTTAATCATGTAACCATGAATTTCTTTGCCCTGCTTATGAGCCGTCATTCTTGAACAAGCTGGTAGAATGGTCGCTAATGCAGGTGGATCAGGTTTAATACTCTCTGACACCATCATCTTAAACAATTTGAGACCTTCATTGAATCCGCCATTCTTTACGTACCCACGAATCATTTCGGTCCAAGAGATGGAGTCTCTAGATGACATATTATCAAAAACTTCACGAGCAACCTTAATTTTTCCAAAATCTAAATACATCTTTAAAAGAGCATTATTAACCAACACTTGAGATTCAAGTCCACAAGCTTTGGCTATGGCATGCACTTTTATTCCATCGTCCAGAGATTGCAGCATACCACAAGCACCAAGAACGGTCATTATCGCAATTTCATCGATTTGGGAACTTGAAGATACCATCTGGTAGAACAAATCAAGTGCTGATCTGGGTTTGTTTTCCTTCAAGTACATGGAGATTAGCAAGGTCCCAGAGACGGAACATTCTCCCACACTATATGCATCAAAGACCTTTTTCATTGTATCTGCACCGTCTAAATGGCCATACATTTTCATTAGAGCTGTGATGACATAATCCTTGGAAGAAATTCCTAGTTTAACGGCATGAGCATGAATCTGTTTCCCAAGGAGCAAGGAATTTGAAAGTCGAGCAGCAGCTAACACTCGAGGGAGTGTGTGTTTATCAGGACGTAGACCCTGTATAAGCATCTGCTCATATACATACATTACGTTTCCTACCTCTCCATTAGCTAAATGGGTTTTGATCAGATGGTTCCAAGCAAAGGTGTCAGTTTTGGGCAATTTATCTAGTACAAGGTGATTGCTCAGTGGAATCTCCTCTGATTTTAAGGCTACTTGAGAACTTACTTTAGGACAGAAATTGTTCTTGGAAAGGTCCTTCAGAGGCAAGCTTCTTATGATATTCAAGCACGGTGGTGACTGCAGAAACGTAAATGCTTCCATCCTTCATGTAAGACACTTATTTGCTAAAAATGGTCCTTCTTATGATCTTTCAAACCTCATTACTAAATCATAACCAAGCCAGCAGTGCATCAGTATGTTTCTCTCACCCGAAACCTAACACAGAGCAGAAGATCATAATCAACATTTTTCTTTCCTTTTCAGGAGAAATATGGGGGGAAAAGCATCAATTATTTCTGGAGATTGTACGGAATAGCTATTAACTTAACTAAATGAAAGCCCAAAATATAATTCAAAATTCTGCAATCCCCAGAAGACTCATACAGTCATACAGAGTAGTTATTAACTTAACTAATTGACTTGTGCCAAATAATATTGTGGCTCATCTGTAAACTAGATACATCTCAGGTTCTCAGCAGCAGAATCACACTGTTAGATGTGTTCTTATGCAAACAGCTTCAACACGGTTCTTTCAAAATCTAGTTTCAATCTTGATAATAATCCCTTGATGCAAAATCCCCCACCTAGAACAAACCAAGACAACCATATCCACCCATTCATAATCCCTTTGTCATAACACCTCATATTACTTCCATACGACATCGAGCTCATTCTAAACCTGCTTTCAATTCGCAGCTACAAGATAGCTTCAGAAATCATTTCGAGCAAAATTCAGAAATACAGTACTCGATTTCCATTAAAATGAAGAAAATGATAATTTCCACTTGCCAGCACCCTGGCACTTGAGGTGGCAAACAATATCAACTAGACAACTACCTATAATTGTAACGACATAACCGAACCCAACCTATTAGAAATCGGAGAGGGGAAGTTCATAAAGAGAATCGATGTATTGTTGATGATTGTTCGTGTTCAGAATGAATACAATGGTACTATATTTATAGTACTTCAAATATCTAAATCATATCAACTAATATCGCAATATGATATAACTTATTCTAATACCGATTTTATTCCGACTAAGGTATATTACGATATATACCGTAATATTCTCCTAACACAACCAAGAAAAAAAAATCTTCCCTCATCAAAAATTCAAAATGATATCTTAACCTGTCCCAAAACATTTCCCACAACCCAAACTTAGTAATTAACCCTTTAACCACATCAAAACACAGACTCCGGAATGTCGCCTTATTGAGGCATTTCATCAAACACCTTCAGTGCATACTGCTAACAAACGAGAAACCCGACTTCGCCAACTACCCACTAACCAACCCAAGTATAACAACCATATTTAACAGACAGTAATTAATCCTGAAAACATACTTCGTACAGGTAAACAAATGATTACGACGGAGAGAGTATATAATATAATTAACCCAGAATTCAGACATACATGAATTATTATCAATTTATCATAAAAGAAGAGATAAGAGTG
>LHUT01005451.1:0-10294 GCA_001412135.1 Silene latifolia subsp. alba | reverse complement strand
CAGGTACCCCTCTACTCATCGTGTGCATGAGAAATGGAGAATGGCCATTTCCAAGAAGAATCATAGCCAAAGGGATGAATTTCCAAGACACAGTTTATCTACTCTCTCTGAAAGTAGATCTTTCTCCCATAAATTTCTACGTCCTCGTGGCGTAAGTGTGTCTTGTTGCAGGTACTCTCCTAAAGCTCAATTACCGAAGAAAAGAAAAGATATGGCATCCTCAATGTGCTACTCCAGCAACTCTTCGAAGAAGCCCCGTTTTTTAAGTAACACCATCCCTAGTTTAAGTTTTTGTAATAATAATGTAGTGTTTGCACCTGATTTAGAGATGCAGGTGTGCTTCGTGTAAGGAACCTTTATTTATCGTTGCCAAAAAAAAATCATAATATTCTTTTTAATAAAATGTTATAGAATATAGAATGTTCATTGAGCTCCCATTCATCCGATTGTAAGCAACGTAAAATAAGGCACCAATAATCTTTTACACATAGAAGACACACTAACCAAAATACACGGTGCCACATTACAACTGATTGATTCTACAGAGACTTGAAGATTAGGAGACTGTATTTTAAGATGGTATTGGCAATATAGCCTCCATTAATATGTCGGCAATCCAGGTCAAGTCGTGACCTACGCCATTCTAAAATGAAGGCTGAACTCGATTTTTGATTCCATGACTTGGAACTAGTAAACAAACTATGCAAGAATCTAACCTAGTCCTGTGTCAAATCGAGAAAATAACTTCTTTGTAACTAGTTCTTCGCGGACTCAACACCCATTTTTCAGAACACTTTCGCAGAAGTATTGCCCTTGTCGCTCCACTGGCATCATAAACGTGTATACAAGCACTAGTCATACGGTTCATTTCTATGAAAACTCATTTCTCAAGCAAGTATCATCTACACCTCATCTAGCAAATCCATTTCTAATTTTCCCTGCTTTAATTTCCTCTCCTGCTTCTCCAGTCCAACACCCTGAAAGTCTGCAGCAAAAATATGGTACATCCATAATCTGTTGACAATGGAATGATCGACAATTAGGGATAAAGAACTATGAACTTTATTCTTAGCCAAGAAGCAATTGAGTCATTTATGACTCATCAACAAACATTTTATTTTGCATCAAGTCTTGTGTCTTGTACAAGATAGTTTCATATGTGAGACCAATGTATTTCCTTAAGTATTCCCTAATTTAGGTATAGAGGTTGGTCTCACATGTGAAACTGTATCATATATGTTCTCGCGAAGACATGGCAATAGAGTTACCTTTGCAGTTTCACCGCACAGTTTACCACCCTAGCAGACAATCGCGTCATGTTGCTTGAGTCCCTAGGTTTGTGTTCTAGGTCGGTTTCCAAGTGGTCAAGGCGAATATTATCCGCCCTTTCCATCCTAGAAGCAGCCACCCCTGATCTTCATCAACCACGAAATCCTTGTGGTAGGAAGTGCGGATCTGCATCTTTATCCTATCCTTGATCTCTGAGTCAAGTGGAAACTGAGTAAACCCGACTCTCATAGTACGGGCCTGCCACTGCTTGTAAGTTTCAGGCCTCTCAACCCGCTCCCATCCCTCACATGCTATGACATTTAAGGCCTCTCGCGCGAGAAGATCTCTCTCGATCAACACTCTCTCGCCATAGTCACGAGGCACGATTGTTTCAAGCATATCGAACTGCGCTGAAAAATGAAAAAGCGCCTCCCTAAATCTGGTAACAAAAAAAGGTGCATTGTACGATCCGTTGACCACACCATGAATGAAGAGCTCAGGGTTTATTTTCCGTATTAATTTGAGAACGGTGTTTCTGGAACTTTCAGCTGACATGGTTTCATCAGGCAAGTTCTTCATCCGATACATACAACTAATTATGACCACTTCATCCTCCTCAATATCAAATTCTTCTAGTTGAATAGCATCCCATCTCTTTGCTATTGCACGGTACTCAAAAGGAACTCGAAATTCTTGGGCATAGTTTTCTAAACGGAGCCCCGTCTCCTCAACTCTCTCTGCTGGTCTAAATCCTGGTTGTGGAAAATCAATGCCGGTAATTTTAATCTTCGGGGGTCCACCATCTCTCATTGATTGCCGTTGAATGAAAGAAGGCCACTGAAATCCATAAAGGATCCCAAAATCTATGATATGGATCTTAGTAGCACGCTCTATTCGCTTTGCAATGTTCTTGTTGGAGAAAAAGTTGGATAGCTTTCGGAAAGGACATGCTGCAAGATACAAAAGGTAAGCTTTCAAAACATCTGCAGCACTTGATCTCCTATTTGTAAGACCCATATATATTTCGCTTCCTGTGCCGGCCAGACGGGCCTCAAGGCCATCTGCCACATAATGGGCCAACCTCTGAGTCCCATCACCCAATGACGAAGAGTGTTGTCTAATCCTTTTTAACAATTCATTTGCATTCCTCCGATCATCAATTGCTACAGCTTCTGCACAACTGGTAAGAAGTGTTCTCAAATCAACCACCTCCTCTCTTTTACCTTGTTTCTTTCCCCGGCCCCTCGTAGCACTACTAGATCCTTTAGAGTGTCCCTTTTGTTCCATCTTCTTGGAAGCAGCCGATAGTAAGGTCGTTCTAAGAGAAGCTATGAACTCATTCGCATCACGGTAATGATACAAGAGCACTTTGTCAAACATTTCGGACCTCAAATCAAAGCTATCAGAAAAAGCCTTCTGCTTACTACTCCTCCCTTCTCCAATCTCCACATTATCCTGAAGGGAATGTTTTCTACCCTGACATTTATTCTTAGGGTCATCTACATTTGATTCATGACGTCGCTTCTCTGGTAACTCTTTTGATTCATTTACTAGTCCGTTTGCACTAAAGGTTGGAACCAACTCGCTAACTTCCTTAAATCCCGTTAAAAACCGAGAAACTGACTGACTTTCGTTGTACAGATCAGGTACCTGAAGAGTTCCCACTGGGGAATTCACAAACCCATCTCTATAATTTTCCACCCCAATCGACCCATATAAATCCTCGCCAATCAATCTCTTATCTATGTTCTCTGAACCACTAAAATTAATATCTCCATAAGCCCAGCTGGGATCAACCAATAAGTTACTACATTCCCCTCCATTACTCTCAGTCCTATAGTTCATATGAGGAAAATAACAACTTGGGTTTTCGATATTTGGATAGAGATTTGATGGGTCAGGATTCAAATAGTCTATGCTAAGCCGCGTGTCATGTTCAAATGGGTATTCCTTTCCAATGACCTCATACAATGATTTCTCAGCTTTGAGAACAGCTTGATGTTCGAGTGACTCCTGAAGCATACAACCTTTGCCTTCCACATCTTCTTCCATAAGTATCTGGTTTATGTAACCCAAAATAGAGTCGGAAAAATCATAGTCTTCATGGACAGTATCATCAGGTGCACTTACACTATTCACTGAGGATAAACTGGTTGTGAGTGGATCAAAGGGTACAAAATTAACCTCGCCAAAGTTGTTATTACTATAATTATCCACAAACCCATTTCCTAAATTGGTTAAATCAGTAGAATAATCTTGATTTGAATATAATGGAATTGCATGATCAACAACTGGCTGAAATACTAGACCATTTGGTAAACCTAAGTAATCCATATAACCAGGATCCATTAAATCACAAATCCCACAGAAAGCAGCTAAAACATAATGAAATTACTTACAGCATTATAAGGAAGACGGATTCCATGGAAGGAAGAAAGCATATAGCCGTACGGAAATAAAAAGAGCATCTCTCCTGAAATTGATATCTGATTGAAACAGAGAAGAGAAAGTATGGGTTGGGGGTTAATGACAAAACACAAGTCAAGTTTGGTGGAGTCTAACTTTCTTCTTCACTTGGTTTTGTGTTGGAGTCCGTGCCACTCCGTCCTGCCCAGGGAATTTTTTTTTAAGGAAACTAGTCTTAAACCGGTGCAAATTACACGGGTTTGTTGTTTTAATGTTGTATATTAAATTATGTAAATAGAGAAGATTGCTGTCTATTTAAATTCATATTTATATTTTTTCAATGAATATCATTTCATTTGAAGTTAGCAAGTTTGTGCCAATTGGAGGTATCAAAAATATTGGAATAATAATAAACTATATTTTATATAAGGTTTTTTCGATAACTTATACCTTGAATAACTTACTAATTTAGATCTTATACATAAGATAACTTTCTATAAAATCTTATACCTAAAATAACACTTTCTTTCAAACATGATCCCAAATCTTTAAATAAAGCCCTAAATTGACAATTTTGCCTTTACTAATTTGATTGTTTTAAGTGATGGTAATCGTGGATGTGTGGGTTAATAGGTAAGGGCAAGATCGTTATTTTATGGCTCTTTTTGAGATTTGGTATCAAGTTTGTAAGAAAAATTTATTTTAGGTATAAGATTTTAAAGAAAGTTATCTTACGTATAAGATTTGAAAAAGTGAGTTATTCAAGGTCTAAGTTATAAAAAAACCTTTATATAATCATATATCAAAATTCAAAACATAATAAAAGGTAGACAAAATTGAAGAAAAAAATAACAATAAATTGTTACAGTGTACAATACATTTTGTTTAACAATTTTAATTGGCCAATGCAATGCTCGTACTTATAAAAAAAAATAGATTTGAATTAAAAATTTGAGTTGCAATTTTTATAAATGATATATTGAGATTAATTATAGTAAAAATACGCTTTCTAGTGAGCTAAATTTGAGTTTCTACTCGGTTTTGTTACTCAGGGCGTCTTCAAATAAATCCACTTATATAAGATGAAACAAAATTATTCTGGCGAAAATTAACATAGACTTAGTGAAATCACAAATTGTTACACCCGTTTTTCATTTAGTTAAACTCGTTCACATGATAAAATGAAATTTTTGACCCGTGTATATCTAAAAATGATTTTTTTTCCCATAATTTTTGACCCGTGTATATCTAAAAATGATTTTTTTTTTCCCGGTTTTCATTTAGCGCAACTTAGTAGACGGAATAAAATGAAAATTGACCCGTGCAATTTTAAATCGATTTAGTCAATTTTTTTTAATATTCAAACCAGTGAAAATATTAATATACTTCTTCTGCCCTAGTGGATAGTTTACATTTGCTTTATTTTGTGAGGGGAAATAAGGCAAATGCAAACTATTGACTGAAAAGAAGGAGGTTTATTATAACTAACAGCTAAACAATTATATTATAGAGTTTATAAATCTCATTAAATGTAAATCACAATATCACTTATGTGTTTAAAAAATTATATAAATAATTAATGTTAAAAATATTGTACAAATAATCACTCATATTTACCATGGTGTTTTTTTTTTTTTAATTTGTAAAAACAGTTACTCCATAAATAATTAGCACCAACCCAAACTTTTCTCCTTATAAAGTACTCCCTCCAATTCCATATTTTCTTCCCTTTGTTTGTGGGCACGGTTATTAAGGAGAGGAATAAAATAAGAGTAAAAAAGTTGGGTGGGTTTGGTGATAGGAGAGAAGAATTAAATAAGGAATTGTGGGGCCAAAACATTATGGAAAGTAATAAAATAGGAGTAAAAGAGTTGGGTGAGGTTTGATGATATGAGAGAGATCAATAAAATAAGGGTAAAAGTTTCCAAAATAAGAAAGAGGAAGAAAATCTGAATAATCCGTTTTAGGAAATAGGGAAGAAAATATAGAATAAGAGGGAGTAATAACTATACAAAAATACACCTAGTCTTACGGTCAAATATAAGCCTCACATGAGCATATATGATGAATAACATTCTGCTTATGCCGTAGGCCCGTATCCATACTACTTAACCCATCTTTAGCTTGAGACGGATTCACCCGTTTTAATAAAAAAATTATGTAAAAAACACACGTAAGACTGATGAATTTAATTCGAGCGACAGGTTTAAACGAACACAAAATTTCATTTAAGACGGAACTATCTGTCTTAAGCTTAAGACGGGTTAATTAACATATCATTTGCAAAAGACAAAAACAAATGTTTAGATATTAGCAAAAGATTTGTTTTAACCATTTAAGTGGTAGATTATTTAACACGTTTAATATTAAGACGGATATATCCGTTTTGAGAGAGACTTATTGACGAACGAATTCCATAGTACCCATAAGACCATAAGCCACGCGGCCCGAGCCCAATAATACCCTACGGCTGCCATACCCTCATATTCATCCCAAATTCATTTACCCTACCATAAATTATACCCTGCCCTCCCCCTCTCACCTATCTCCAACTCCAAAAATTATACCGTTTGATTAATTACTACCCTTGATACCTTGACGAATTTATCGCATGTATGATATTTCTTTTTTTTTTTCTTTTTCTTGTTTAGTACTCCGTATTTTATTATCAGTTCAACGAAATTTTTTTACATTATTTTATTGTTTATTGATTAGTAAAAAGTGTTGCAATTTTTTAATTTAATTTTTACTAATTCCAGATTTTTTTTACAATAATTTTTTTCTTGATTTTTTCATTTTTTTTTCCATCGATTTAGCCCATAATTAATTAGCTTTTTTTTTTATTTAAGTAAAGTATTTCATGAAAATGAAAAAAAAGTAGATCTATGAATTTTTTATATTTGTAAAATATTTGCTTTTATAGAACAATAGTATTTACATTAGTACTTTTGTTAGAAATTTTTCTCAATTTTTATCATTGTTTGATTCCGTCATTCGTCGAGCTTTTATTTTTTTATTAGTTTTTAATGTTTTGTATTTATTTTTTTGACGATTTTTCAACTCTTGATTAACATCACTGGTAATTTTATTAATGCAGATTAATCTGATGAATAACTTCTATCAGATTTTTAAGTTCGTCAGTATAGGTAGTATTATTTTATGTTGCATTTAATATTTTTGTCAGATTTAAATTTTATTTAAATTTTTTAAATCACTGTCATGGAATTTGTAGAGTACAATTATAATTCTCTTTTTAATAAAGCAAGTAGATTGATCATTTATCATTATTAGTATGAAACAGCAAAACAAGTGATACAAATAAAAGGATTCAAAGAACGTGGGTACAATAGTTTTGCAATAAACAATTAGCCTTTGACATTTTGACTTTCAATCACAGGCTGACATATCAGCTATGTGGTTGTTCGTTTAATAAAGAGGATTTCTAGAATTTGGAGTCGAAAACATAAACAAATTAATAAAAGGGGTGGTTCTGAACTCATTACTCAAAATGAGTTCATAACATTACCGAAGGTTAGGCTTAGGTTTAAGTCGTTTTTCACCTAAGAGACCATATACTCGACCACAACTCAACAAGTAAATACTCCTACTTATCCAAACCAAAAGTAACAGTTGTTTTCTCACACTTGTCGAGTCACATTTTGCAACGTGAATATCTTTGGTTACACATTATTAAGAATTATAAAAAATTTGATATTCTTATAACATTCATGACGATAAATCAAACAAGATCTCACATGATTATATTTTGTCTTATAGATTAAGAACAATATCAAAGATTTCCCACGATAAATCAAACAATATCAAGGAAATTTCTAGAATTTGGGGTCGAAAACATAAACAAATTAATAAAATGGGGTCGTTTTAAACTTNTGTCTTAATTGTGAGTTGGTCTAATAACTTGAATTATGTACGT
The DNA here is from genome assembly GCA_001412135.1 of Silene latifolia subsp. alba. Lineage (NCBI taxonomy): Eukaryota > Viridiplantae > Streptophyta > Magnoliopsida > Caryophyllales > Caryophyllaceae > Silene > Silene latifolia. The sequence goes on along the minus strand of LHUT01005451.1, from coordinate 2,685 downwards.
GATGGATAAGTTGATTAGCGGGTTTGAGACGAGTTAACAGGTAGACAAGTGTTGCAAATTGTAAAACATACTCCCTCTCATCCAGACCAAAGGTTACAGTTGCTTTATCACACTTGTCGAAACACGTTTTGTAACGTGCATATATTTAGTTACACGTTATTAAAAATTATAAAAATTTGATATTCTTATAGCATTCATGACGATAAATCAAACAAGATCTCACATGACTATATTTTGTCTTATAGATTAAGAACAATATCAAAGATTTCCCACGATAAATCAAACAATATCAAGGAAATTTCTAGAATTTGGGGTCGAAAACATAAACAAATTAATAAAATGGGGTCGTTTTAAACTTATTACTCAAAACGAGTTCATAACATTACCCAAGGTTAGGCTTAGGTTCAAGTCGTTTTTCACCTAAGCGACCATATCCTCGACCACAAGTAATTACTCCCTTCTATCCAAATTAAAGATAACAGTTGTTTTATCACCATAGGTAAAACTTTATACTTTTTTCACTTTTATTGTAGATTTTTCTGCCTTAACTTGTAAGTGTATTTATGCTAATTTTTGTTTACCTTTAACATAAATTCTGACATTTGGAGTGACTGCTTTATTTTTTTGGCAATTTTCAAAAGTCGATTAACTCAAACGAAAGAGTATCAGAGCATGTGTAATATAATACACAAGACAGTTGCAGAAAGAATCAAAACGGATGTTAACAGCAAAATTAAAGCTAAAACCATGTTGCATGTAAACCAGAGAGATAGAATTTGGATGGAAAAATAGGGCTTGTAATTCCATAGATGCTGTCTTATTTAAGATTAGCAAGTCTTTTGCTAATTTGGAAAAGCATTTCTGATTATAATTATTATTTTGATACAATACTACTCACATTTCTCCCAAAGAAAGGTGTAGGTTCAAATTTCATATTGACTACAAAATAAATCGTACCCTAATATGAAGAAGAGTAAGATTATTTAGAGTATGATGCTCGATGACGACCAACACCGCTATCATCAATTGACATCGAGTGCCAAAACAACAAAAAATCATTTTTTTGTGAACGGTAAATATATTGATATAAAAAACCATTATATCACATATGTTTCATCCATGCCATACACATATGTCAACTACAACTCAACAATTACACAGCCGAGCTAAAGAAAAAGCTAATTACATAATATTCTCCAACTTGTTCCCGTCTCGTTCGAATAGCTAACTGACGTTCTTCCTCTCCCGTCTATCCCTCGCCTCCCTATAAGTCTGATTCACCGGAGCAACATGATGAATCACCGGTTCTGAATCCTTGCATTGTTCATAGCCTTCCAAATTGTATGAGTGACTCCAACATAGCAAGCACAAATAAATTTCCACTATTGTTTACTCCTTCCTTTATCTGTTGACTAGCACTGGACCATCAACTAATCAGGAAAATGAACCCTTAATCTTTGTAGGATTAGCCTCATGCACATCTTGCTAAATAAGCAGTTATAGAACAGATGAGCATGGTTCTCAGGCTCTATCCTACATAAGTAACACAAATCATCATGTCGAAATTCCATCCTCGACACTCTATCTTTGGTAAGAAATATTTGATTCATACTTGTAAGACCCGCCCTTTTTGAGACTGATATCCGACCCGATTAGTGTGAAAGCCATATGAAGTGTGTCATAGTCTGTGTATATTGAACAATTGCTCGTTGGGAGTCATGTTGGAGGGACTCGAGTGAGGGAGTCTGCATAGTGGTATCCATTCGACCGACTCAGCGCTACTCGACCGAGTAGCTCGATGTATTCGGTCGAGTCGGGGTTTACGGGCACAAGAATCGATGTATAAATACAGATTTTCGGCCCGTGGGTCATTTTATTTCTCTTCTCTAAGACCTTCGCGACTGCCTAGAAACCCTACAACTCTCTCAAATACTCATCAACCTAATCTCTCTCAATAATTATCCCTCTATGATTATCAATTGGGGATTTGAAATGGATTGGCTTTTACTAGTGAGAATTCCTTCATGACTTTTGATCCTAATCTTTTTCGGTGAGTTCATCAATGCTCCTAAAGGGATTTTTATGGCTTCTTCTCATAAGATTCATGTTTGTAATTCATTAAATTTATTATAGTATCCCAATTATACATGTAGGTAATGATTTATATGGGATTAGTCCATTGATTGGCTTGGCTATGCTTGGATGTGATATAAAATAACCACGAGTTTTACCAAACTGATGTAAAACTACTTGAATTTTTAAGTTTGATTTTAGAAAATAAAGTTGAGTGGAATAAATTGTGTTTTTGTTTGATTTTTGCATGTAGATTAACGAAAAAAGTAAAGATATGATGTGAATAATCTCTCCTTCCTCACAAGAAATTAGAAGATATACACGAATGGTGACTCTCACCTCGCAAGGATTGAATCACACTAAAGTCTCAACATCGCAAGAAAGAAATAAAGAACTTATAACTCGCAAGCAATAAGCACACAACAACAAACTCTTGTATTAATTCTCAAACTCTCATTCAATTAATAAAACTGAACACAAAGCCCTCTATTTATAGTAGAGTAGGCCGACTAAGAGGACTCTTAAAACTGCCTAAAAACAACCTTCCTAAACTCGACCCTTAGAGAATTGGAAAAATTGCCTTATTACAACTTGCTAAAATTAAGAAAGAAA
>LHUT01005449.1:0-12719 GCA_001412135.1 Silene latifolia subsp. alba | reverse complement strand
TGAAACTACATAGCATAAATAAAACTAAGAGTTCGAAGTGTACGGATCGTCACACTAGGTTAGAAACCAAAGCCTTTTACCATTGAACCACAATGTCTATTGTACATTCAATGAGATAACATTACACTTATCCGCTATTCAGCAATATTTTGGGTAGCAAAAATCCGTCTTCTAAACCATTTTTTTAAAGTTTGGGGTAACGACCGCCACCCCTTGCTACTAGGTGGCTTTGCCCCTGGATATTTAGTCCGTTTATAACTATAGACGGATATCTCCCGTCTATAATGAGAATTTGTGAAGAAGAAGTGCAAAGAGGGCAAAACACATCCATAAAATCTCAGAATTTGTAGGCTTGCTATAAAGCTTATGCCTAGTTTTTGTTCAACAATTAAAATCTGTACTTACAATATTGATCATACACAATAGCTTGGTGTTTCCGAAAAACTTGTTGACAATGATTATATTCGTATGACGAGTTGTTTACGGTAAAGAAATACATTTCCCCATGAAGACCGGATAGTTCTATGCTGTTCATAAATCCCGTATGAATACAACTGTCTTAAACAAAACTTGGTGAATGTGACAATCAATGTGTATAATTGTTCAGTATCACTAAAAATTCTTCATTACCAAATAACAAGGTTACAATGTGTGATAGACGAGCATGTACCCTTCAACTAGTATAAATATACAATAACTTCCTCTGTATTATACAAAGATACAAACATCGGAAAACAAAACTGTGACCTAACGGCATGATAAGATGTCGATAGGGTTGACGGATCCTCACCACGGCCTAGTTAATTATAGCACAATATGGTAATACAGGTACCAGAATTATTGTGAGCCCAAAAAGCAACCTCTTATAGACAAATGTGACCTATGCGGCCTCTCTGGCTCGGAGTCGTCTCCTTCATCTCTCTTCCGAGGAAACTGTTTGTAGAAAGCGTTCACTGCTCCTGTGACCCCATCTTCATTTTCTAGTTCCTTTGCCAGGTCAACGGCACGTTGTTTCACCTACATTTCATACAGTAAGTAACATCAAGGATCAGGGAATCGGATAGTTTCACATTATCAAAAGGATGTTCTAATTTAAACAATTGGTCGTCTTACTGGTTGAATAGAAAGTAGATTGCATTGAAGCCAACGCGTCCCTATTATTCAATTTTGGGTTATGATGGGTTAAGGCAGCTAAAATGGCTAACATGGATTGAGGCAATAAAATGGTTTTTTTCATTGTGATAGTAGTCATTCGATGCAATTCTAGTCGCATTTTCATTGTAGGGATAAAGGTGTAGGGCTGCCTACATCGAAACCCTGTACCCAGCCGTTTGCGGAAGCCTTGAGGCATTAGGGTAAATGTTGATGTGATATTGAGTTGAAGATAAGCACTCAATAAAGAAGAATAATTACCTTCGGATCTTTCATATAGCGTATGGCTGAAATAAGTTTCTCCAGACAAAAATCCTCAATTGCGATAGGTGAAGGACCTATGCCTTTTTCATGGACTTGTTCTCCCCAGAAGGGTTGGTCACCAAAAAATGGCACAATTGTAGTTGGACACTGCTTAAAAAGACTCAGTGAGTGACAATAGACTCGCAGTCGCAGATACATATAACATGCAGATTAGGTCAATGTTAATTCAGATAGCTGATTACCGCGGCTTTGAGACCAGCAGCGGTTGTACCAGCACCACCATGATGCACCTGCGAATCAGCAAAGAAGAAATCCCTCTACTTTAGGCAGGAAGGAAAATTGGGCGGGGGTATATAAGAATAGAAGCAGTAATAGTTAAAAGAAAACTGGTCTTTCAAATCCTTATGGCGTAGCATTAAGCCATTAACCCCCAGAGGATGTAATGTAGATTATCAAAAGAATCATAGAGTCTGAATGTATACTGAAGTCGTCTTACCACAGCCGCACACTGCAAGAACAGCCAGTCATGAGGAACATTGTCCAACAAGTACACAAAATCCTTAGGTTCTGCCACTGAAAATTAAGAAATAACGAGAAAATATAGCTTAGAAATGATTAATTTATTTAGTGATACTTCTCTCACTAAATCCTTCATTTTTTTTTTTCATTAACTTCACCATTACTTAAGAGGACCATGGTCTACCTGACAAAACAAGCTGCTGTGATTAATGTTCAAACAGAAACAGAATATTGGAAGGTCTCACAAGAACACAAGCAATATAGACACTATTAAGGGGACTTCTGATACAGGATTAAAAAACAAGATTGATAAGATTTCCTTTGTTCAAAAGTCAAAAACATTCAAAGATAAGGTAACTGGTAACCTATGGCAATAAGGCAGATACCGCCGCAGTCATAATTATATTCATTTGTGTTGTATTAAGTTTAGTCTTTGCAAGTGTAGGAGCCAGGAGGATGGGAAGACCACCATAAAAATAATTTTCATTTTTTTATAAAAAACAGAGGAAATTGAAAACAACTTACATTCACCCAGACCACCCCATCCTTTGTTGATGATTCCTCTTTGTTCAGTTAGTTCTAGAGCTCGTACAATGGTCTTAGTCATTTTCTCTGGTTCTTGGACAGGCTGTTACGATTTCACAAAGGCACACATAAATATATTGCATTCATAAACAACATTACTTTTGAAAAATTGTCATTTTTTATTTTGGTATCACCAAAGAGCTAAGGAAACCTCCTTTCCTACAAAAACTTTTAAACTCAGGAACATGGTACAGTATTTTATTTAATTCAGAGCAATCCGAAACTCAGCTAATAGACAATCAAATTAATACATGGAGATTTAGTATGTTGAAGAGCTTGAAAATAGGATGCTCACCAGACTTCCAAATCCAATATAAATTGGCTTTTGACCTTTCCCAAGCCATTCCAAGAGATCTTCTGGAGGTTTGTAATTAGAAGCCAGGTCAAGGAAACAGAAACCAACTACATCAATTTTAGGTCCCCAATCTGCATGGCAATTATTCATACAATTTCAGCCTGATGGATTAAGCATATTAGCACTCTACACAATATGTTTTCTTTTCTTCAGTATCAATGCAATCGGAATCACACAGGACTCATTGGAGGGAAATGCATAAACACTGTGAAAAGCAAGCTGAAAAGATAAATCCGAGATCTATGCATATAGACAAAACACGTAAGTGCCTATGGAATGACCATATCAGTTTTATCCCAGTAGACAAAAGGAAGCACAGGAATTAAGCAAACATAATTTTTTTAGACAAGGGGTAACATTATCTTCTTACCAGGTAGATGGCAATGTTACAGTGTGATTAAAGACAATATCGAAATAGAAAATCATTAAACCCATGACTTGCTGGTTTGGCAGGGGTCGCCTCACCACGTAAAAGGGTATATAAGAAAAATTAATGGCTTTTGATTAAGTTGCTCTGAGAAGCAAGGGTTGGGAATAGAATAAGATATAATGATATAAGAGGCACAATGGAATGAACAACTAAGTTTATCAAGTTCTGCACAACCTCTATAGAATAAATATCTGACATGGCAAAAATGTAACTCACTGACCTTTTGGTTTCGGGACAAGATGGGGGCTCCAAATATATCCATACGGAATGTCAAGAGGAGAGCTATAAGAAGGGCTCAAGTAAGTAATAGGTCTCAGCTTCAGCTTCTTTTTCCTGAATTCGTTTATCATGTCCCGTATTCCAAGCCATATCATTACATCAACAACTTGGTAGGAAAGCTGAAAGCATATGCTTAATTAAAATAGATCTTAAAGAGGCCACCAAACTCTGCAGTTAGTATCAGAACATTAGCGAAATCGGCACTCACTCTGTAAGCAACATGCTGCCTCACACGGGACAGAGGATGCATGTGGAAATTCACTAGTGGGCCTACAAGGAAGAAATACTTTCATCCATCCTTGTTTCAGAATCCAAATGAGAGATAGCCAAGACACATACTGATCTAGCAGAATGGAAGGCAAGACCAGGGGAGTGGGGAAGAGGAGGCTAGACGGGGCAAATGCCGCCCCTTCACTTTGAATAAAGAACTTGCGACAAATAAGAATCACAATGTTTTCAATTCTCTTTTATATTAATGTTTGTGCATACCTTTTCAGCCCCCAAACTCAAACAACTCAGACACAAGCAAATAAAGATATGTACATGGTTTTTCATATCACATCCAGAGGAACCACTTTTTGGAAATTGGTACGCAAAACTCAGAGCAAAATAAAGTGAGGATCAACAGTTAATAACAAGTTAATGTCTTCCAGTACATTCTATGCACACACAATAGGTCGGAGGTTCAAGTTTCCAAAATCTACATTCTTTGCTACGAAACTGTAAAATTCAATATGAACCCGCAAAGAGAATTGCAAAATAACTAATATGTCGATCTGTNNAGAAAAATGGAGGACTAATAATTATAAAGAATATTAAAATAAGGACTTACCCATTGCTTTTTGTCCTAATAGAATAATGGCTACTATGTGATACGTAAATTTGCAGCATGAAATTGGTAAATTAGGTTTATGTTCACAATGAAGCAAAATATACATCATATTTTACCATATTTAAGTTCTTGGAAGTTGAAAATTTGGCTTCCGGAACCTATATATAGCAGTGAATGGTGAACCTCTATATCTGATATTTTCCTGTTACGCCTTTGAATGTACGATTTATTCAAACTAGGGGTGTACCTTAGCTCTCAAAGCTTTGACATCAGACTAAAGCACTTTATTGTTAGTTGACGCTTCTTTGAGCTGCGTTGTTGCCTCCGCCAGCTGCTTAAAGAGAGTCACATTCTGCCCACCAAATTGGTCTACCTGAAAACACAACTTGATTAATTAGCCATAGACCAATTTTTCAATGCTTTTTCAAACTTAAGTCAGGAGTACTACGATTCAATCATTGAACGAGCTAAGATAAGCCACATCAGTTGGTTACATGAGGAAATTCAATCATTGAACGAGCTTAGATATACAAAGTAGGAAATTTAGTGATGGCATTGTTACCTGCTGTTCCAAGTCGTTAAGTTGTGCTTGCTTTCTCTTTCGTGAACGCCGAGCAGACTCCCTATGTGATACCATCCTGTTACATTTTCAGAGGTTGTGCATCAATGTCTGTTAAACCATTGTAGTTGTACTCTATTCTTTTCCAAATTCAATAAACATCTAATAATTAATATAGGAATACGATATCCCAATCATCAAGGCGAACCCTTTTCGCTTAAATCTATGTGAAATGTATCAACAAATTGAGGTAATTTCTCAATTTCCCCTAATCCTAATTTACCAATTTTATGAACATAAACCCTAATTTCACAAACATAAGCCACCAAATTCAATTCTGTACCTCTATAAGTAACTCGAATTAACGATTCGATAACCTAATTTGTTGACGAATGAACAAATTCCAAGCAAATAAAGGCGAATTTATTGAAAAACTAATGGAGTATATCAACAAACCTGATCAAATTTGCCGCATTCATGAAGATGCCTTTAACTTGAGTCTCCATTGATGAAGGAAGAAGCAAAATACCAATGCTTGTCTTCAATTTCAGGAAACAATTTGGTGCTCGAGGAGNTCTAACAACACAGACTTAGACATTTTTTTTTTTTTTTTTTTTGATCTAGCAGAATGTAAACCAAGACCAGGGGAGTGGGGAAGAGGGGGCTAGAAGGGGAAAATGCTGCCCCTTCACTTTGAATAAAGAACTTGCGACAAATAAGAATCACAATGTTTTTAATTCTTTTTTGTATTAATGTTTGTGCATACCTTTTCAGCCCCCAAACTCAAACAACTCAGACACAAGCAAATAAAGATATGTACATGGTTTTTCATATCACAACCAGCAAAGTCAAAAAAGTAACTGTGAACTATGAAGGAACAACAGAGAAATCGATGTGTTTGCAGCCTGCAATTCGAAAGAATCACAGAAATGTATAGTGGTAGATACTTACGTCCAAGGCATTGTAAAGAATATATGAATTGGTATTTTCAGTGCCTCAGCAACATGAGTATGTCCTGAAATAGAATTTGAAAGTGATCTAGGAAAGAATTAAAAGCATTATAAGGTTGACAAAATAGAGTGAGGAAGCATGCACTATGAATCTTAATAAGTTAGCCATTTAGCTCTGAGTATCAACAGACCATAAGACTCCAAAGGTAAACCAGAGGTGGATCATGCTCCCACCATTCCCTGATGATATCAGTCTTTTTAGCGTCATAGGTTGAGTAATGAAAAGTACTTTTTAAAAGAAACATATGACCAAAAAGAGTTAAAAAATATAAAGAATGAAGTCACCATTACAGTTTCCCCTCAGGTGGGGAATCTCCTAGAGACAGTCATAAGGGAAGATGGATGAGCAGGGGCCCTAAGTCATCTCTTGTTGGGGAATTACCGGTGCATTATAAGGAGGCATCCTAAGTGCACAATTATATATGTTTTAAACAGAGGTACTTAAGTGCCTCCAATACACTAATAAGTAACAATAGAGCAATTTGCCAATCTTGGATTTACCCAGATTGCTAACGTATCTACTTGAGAATAAGAGGTTTCCGGGATGTGTCTATGTATATTTTTCTATGCATTAACGTATTTATAAAGGTATCGCAGAAGAGGGAAAAAAATAATAAAGTCTAACCATAGGCTGGGGGATTCGCAATTATGGCTTCAGCGGTAAAAGGAACATGAGTTTCAGGATCAGGATCCTTGCACGCAGGTAGCAAGGAAAATATAATCTCTCTTATTTGATTCCGCTGAATAGGTATCTCTGATGGGTCTGAAGGCAAGAAACCCTTGTTTTTCACCATATCTGCACACATGTCATCACAGTCACAAAAAATGCAACCATAAAAAGGAAAAAATTTGCAAGCACGTTAACTCTTGAAACAGTAAGTGAAAGACATAAGCCTACAGCTCCATCACTACCACCCCCAAAAAAGGAGCAGTTGAAAGCTTAATGGACCTGATAAACAAAGATACACCATCAACGCCCCTTTAAGAATCTCCAGAAAGGGAGTCTAGGGGTCCAGCCCCAAATCTAAGAAGCCATATGTTGGGCTAGGCAACAATTTGGAATACAGGTAACCAAAAACATTTCCCTGTAAGTTAGTCAGCCCGATGGAATAAGTAGTTATACAACGCAAGATTTCACTAATGACCACCAATTACAAGGCAGACTGGCTTGCTGGCTTACTACTTCTGAAAAAGTAGAGGAAATCTTAGTAAGAAACATCGTTATAGTTGTGTCTGCAAAATCTGACTCTTTAAATTGTTGAAATATGAGGCAGGCAGGCAGGCAGCATACAAAAATTATCAACCAAACCAATTGTAATGCACTAACGACATTGCTACGAGTGGCTAAGATGAAAAGAAGCATGTTACAGAGTAATATGTTATACACCTAATTGATATAGCTACCGTGTGCTTAAAACCATCATAGATTTCGGAATTTTCCGATAAATTGCCCATAACTGCACAAGAAGTCTAAACACAGACAAGAAGTGTATTTGTGATGTTTTGCTTATAATATTATGTGTAGGAGAGTTCAAATTTCGCCTTTTGAGGCTATTCACTATTTTATAGTTGTTGTCAGGTGCTGCAACCCAGCAACAATGGAACTGTTCTTTTGCAGATATATTGAACATGCTAGCAAAATTATTTAGCTCTCCTTTTGTGCATATGCGCAACGTCCCCATTTCCCCATTGTCATTTTGTAGAAGGGTGTTATATCCCTAGTGTTCTTTAATTGACACCCTCTTTTCTATAAGAAATAATACATAAAAAACTTGATTAGGCCCTACTATTTTTCAACAAGATTTCAGTGCCAATTAAGCAAGGTAAATAGTGGCATCAAGGTTCTCTACTTCTTCTCAACATGCTCCACTTTCCTACAGCAAGTTGCCATAACACAGCAGTCTTACAAAGAATCATATAGATAACTTACATCCAGCAAGAACTTTTGGATCTCCTCCTAAAGGAAAGAACTCCAAGCCAGAAGACAAAACGAACTCTTTGAAATTTCGGTGAGTTGCTAACCGAACCCTGTGTCCATATTCCTGCAAGAAAACACACACTGAATTTGTAGCCATGATGGCACTCAATAGATGTAGCACAAAAGAAATAGCAACTTGCTTTAGAGTCACCTGAATCTCTATTAAGGTAAATATCAATAAGAAAATTTTATTTGGCTGTTTATGAGAATTTCTAGAAATTCCATGAGAGTTTATTTTCTCAATTTATTGTTATTTGTTATTTGTTTCAAATAGGAAAAGAAACACAGTATAGATGAGCATTGCAGTACTTCACATACATGAACAATTCTAATAAGCTCCGTCACCACAATAAAACACAGGAATCTCGAAGTCGTAGTGAATATCACAAATAGTTGCATGCAACTACAAAAACAGAACATAAGACATAAATACCTGCAAACGCTTCCCAATGGCGATAAAGGGTTGTACATCACCCCTGGTACCAACAATTAGCATCACAATTTGCATAGGAGGTAGATCTTCATACTCAGCTGAATAGTGTTCTTCCATTTCTGAGGTATGATCATAACTTACTCCAGGTCCTAAATGAAGGCTTGGATTTTTAATATTTGCAGGTACTTCAAATTGTACAGTTCCATCTTTTTTAACAGTTGCAAGTCGGTTCATCCATTTCAGCTGGAAATACATGGAGAGCTCAATGTAAAACAAAAAAGTTCAAATCTCTCCATATATTAACGTTATTGCTTGTGCAAGGGACTGACGAAAGGGAAAGATCACAACTTTCACCCAAAGACAAAGGAGAATATACTGAAAAGCAAAACAAACTATAAATGAATCTCTTGTTAGCAGTTTTATAGATGTTTTGGACTTTTGACTTGCCATTGGGTTTTGCACTAACATGAGCGGAAACAAAAGAACTAGAAGAAAGGGGGTAAAAGTAAAGCGACGCTGAGGCAAATGGTAGCACCACAACAAGCACAAGAACAGTGATATGAATAATGTTTTTTTGTGAACACATGATGATCAATCAATACCCTATTGGGTCTTTGCATGCTGATGGTATCCTAATACGGAGCATTACTTATGTTCCCTAAAGAAATAAAACTAGGAGGAGGACGCAAACGTCATTCACACATCAAAAGAAACTGATCATTCACAATATCAGCAAGAAAATGTCTTTTTGGCAATAATCCTTCAAGTAACGTTAAATTTCAGAAAAGGGGTTTTATCTTGCCAGCTCATAAAGAAACCTGTCTTTGCGTAAGATAACAAGAGAGAAGAGATGATTAACAGTTAAGGACCCAATGTTAATGTCGCATGATAAATGGATAAGAAATTAAGGAAGAAAAGTACAGAACCAAAATTTACTAAAACTGAAATCAAACAATAGACAATGCAAAATCATACAAGAAAATAAAAAATTCAAACCTTTTTCTTCAGTGGAACTTTTTCATCAAAAAGTTTTGATGCCAGCGCACTAAACGGATTATGGTGTTTGGATCCACCGGATTTTTCAAGCTGATTAGGAGTTGATGGTTCCTCTGGAACATTGTTCTCATTAGACTCTTCCATGTCCGTAGATCCTATTAAAAGTTAATCAAGTAACTAAATAGCCTGAATAAGAAACCTGGACAGACAGCCTAAAGACTGAAACAGCATGCCGTATATAGGTTCAAGAATACAAGAAACATGCAGTTGAAGTTGAAACAGAGAAAAATCCTTCAATCTATACTATGTGATCTACATTAAGTAACTAAATGTTAGAAGCTAGAATCAGGCTGAGAAAAGATCCTGGTTTCACTTCACTTATAAAATTCACGTTTTACCAACACTAATTGGTTCCGTTCGATCTCAAACCCCTTGCCTGTAACAAAAAGGACAATGAGTTCAAGAAAGTTGACCTTCAGGTCAACTGTCTCGTAGTCAGCCTATTCTTGGGTAAAAGGTATTTGTCCAACAATCATAGCACACTGCGTCTACAAATAGCCAACCACTCACAATGTTCTACAACGGCATTCCCGACTTCTTAAGCACTATGTGAACCCCTGAATCCTCAAATTTTGCTACTTGATTGCATTACTAAAGAACAACCCAATATTAAATCATGAACCTCCAACTACTACATACTCGCTTCCACAATTACGCCACCAAAATGAACCCTTATCGCGCACTGTAACCAACAATAGCTAAAATATCATGGCAAAAGTTCCTTCTAAATAATACTCCCTCCGTCTGGTGAATTCTTTACGTTTGCTTTTCACAAAGTCCTGGTTAAGAAACAAATGTACTAAGTCACCCTTCCTCCACCTCATCTACTTTTTAAACGACCACTTGCACATCAGATTGCTAAGGCTTTTTAGACTTTGGTAATCTAGTTAACATATATGCTTAAAAAGATAAGAATTCATTCAGACACCCATAAATGGAACACGTAAATAAATGATTAGGACGGAGGGAGTAGTAACATAGTGATTTAATGCACGTCCAAAATGCCTCACACACGCCTCAACCATTTGCATTACTCGTGCAAAATCACAAACCGCTAAATTATGCCAAAAAGAACACACAAAGATACAAAATAAACCATCAACGTATAATTACACAATCACAAACACATGTATAAGACGATTTTACACAAGTATATATCATCGTAAAACCACATGCGATTTAACCACAATATAATGCAACAAATCAAATAAACATGAAATACCAGAAGAATTAGTTGCAGGAGGCGAAAAATTAACGGTCAAGTCAGTCTCATGATCACTATCATCACGATCATTACCGTCGTCATTATCGCCATCGCTATCATCTACATTAACCTTACCATCACGAATTACGACGTCAACTTCGACAGGAACCTCACCGGAACTACCGGAACAATCGCTTTCGACGGAATTATTCGCCATTACAACAAATAATTAAAATTATGCTAAGAAATTCTCAATTCGGAATAAAATTGACGAAAGGAAACCCTAGAAATTGGGGAAATGTAGAAAGAAGAAAAGGCATAAAATTAAAGCAGAAAATGGTGCGACAGCGTTGGTTTGGTGATCGGTTGTTTTGAGTTGGCGAACCAACAAAAAGAAAGGGAGAGAAAGAAAGGAAGGAAAAGGATTTGATAGTGTGTTTTTATGGTGACACGTTTAGGAGGGAATCAACGTTTTTTTTAAATTAATCTCAATATCTCTTATATTTTTAGGCACAAATTCTGATGTGTAACGGCCAACGTGTATATTCGTCGCAAACTTGTAACGGGTTAAATATTAGTTATATAGGATAGTTAAGACAAAAGTAGAATGACTAGGGAGTAGCAATTTGTTTTGTCTTATCCATTGATAGTACTTTTACCCGTCGCAAGCTTGTGATGGATATGTCCGTTATAAGGAAGAGTTGCTGATTTTTAGGATGGAAATTACAATCGTTATGTTATTGTCTCGAATCCGATCTTCTTGTTTAAATTTTGATTCAAAGTTATATACGGACTATCACCTACTCCCTTCATACCATACCAATGGTAACATTGANNTAATGACGATAAATCAAACAAGATCTCACATGACTATATTTTGTCTTATAGATTAAGAATAATATCGATGATTCCCTACGACCATGAATAGTGCCAAAATGGTCAATGTTACCATTGATCTGGTATAAAGGGAGTATTACAATCAAAATCATAAATCAACTCAAAATACCTCGGTTACAACTTACAAACTCATAGTCTTCTAACAACCTCACCTCTAATACCTTTTTTTTTTTTGGTACACACCTCTAATACTAATAGTCTAAAACTACTACGTGAACAACGACATCATTAGAGCTTTAACTTAAAAATGCTTTAGGAGTTTAGGGTCAACTAACATGAACCATTGTTTGAAACTGTTGCATCAATAATTCAAAATTACAAACAGCTAAAATTCGATAAATGTCAGCTAGCTTAACCGGTAAAGTTACAAGAGGGTGGAACTCACGACCTAATTCAAGTCTTTGTAGGTGTCATATTCGTCCTTGTGCGGTTGTGCCTCCATTTACACCAAAAAAAAAACAATAACTATAAGTGGTTGGGTATTTATATTAGGTTTGGGAAATGGGAAAATTCTTGTTTTAATTTGAATCATTTATGAGGTTTAATGATTGATTGAATACTATTTTTATTGTAGTTATGTGTTAAGGATGTCAACGAAATTGTCTGGAGTAATTCAAAGTCGACTAATGTTCCCTACAATATATGCATCAACTTAAAGGTTCACAATAACTCTAAGCATGGATTGGGAGTAAAAGAGAAAGAATAGGGGAGTAATATGTAAAGTATGAATTTGTTTGGTTATTTCTTTAAATTTATGAGATGAGATTTTGAAAATCATAAATTCTCGTTTATGACGGACAATATCCGCTATAACTTTGTGACGGTTCAAATAAAACTCACCTAGGTAGATAAAGACAAGGCATTTGTGATCCCTAGGTACTATTGTTTTTGTCTTATCTACCCAAGTGGGTGATACTTGACCCGTCACAAGCTTATGACAGATATACCCGTCACAAGAGAGACTTATTGTTTGAAAATTCCATGAATTGCGCTATTTGCACTTGTTTGATTGCCAAAATTATCGGTAGTTGAATTTCATATGAAAGGAATTACTTCCTCCTTTCCAATGAGTTCTATACATATTCCTTTGGTATGTTTTTTGTGACAAAGTTACTAGCTTACCCTTGCTCATAATACCCCTTCCCCAGTCCCCACCCACTCATCCA
>LHUT01005448.1:261-11422 GCA_001412135.1 Silene latifolia subsp. alba | reverse complement strand
CAAGGTTACATTGGTGATAGTGAGGACTACTTTTCAATCTTACTATCACGATGTTTTTTCCAAGACGTGAAAAGAGATAACTTAGGTGACATTGTATCGTTCAAAATGCACGATTTACTGCACGATCTTGCTCAAGAAGTTGCGGGAGACGAGATTATTGTAGCAAATAGCTTGCCAAACAAGTTAGGCCAAAAAATTCGCCATTTATCTTTTGATGGGAATGAAAGGACAAAAAGCTCATTCCCTGAAAGAAATATTCGCACATGCTATGTGAATACAGATAGAGTGGTCTACTTAGTTGTACACACGAAAAATCTAGTATCTAATTGGCGTTGTCTTAGAACATTACGCTTACCTAGGTTGCTTTCCCAAAATTCGTTGGAGCCAATTGGACAATTGCTACACTTAAGATATTTAGATATCTCTAGAAATTTTTGTCTCAAGAAACTCCCAAATTCAATTACAAAATTATATAATTTAGAGAGTTTGATTTTGCAAGGCTGTTCGAGTTTTCAAGAGTGGCCAAAAGATTTTTGCAAATTGGTAAATCTTAGATTCTTGAATATACTTCACTGTGAAATGTTGACTTGCATGCCTTTGGGCATTAACCAGTTGACTAATAATCTGCATGACCTAACCGACTTTAAAGTTGGTGAAGTCAGTTCAATTAGCAAGCAATTTGGAGGACAGTTGAAAGATTTAAAATTTCTTGTCAACTTAAGGGGTAAGCTTACAATCACATTCAACGGAAATTTTGTAAGTGAGAAGGAAAATAAATGGGAAGGCGGTTATTTGGAGCACATTAAGAATCTGAAGATGGTAAGTATAGATTTTCTATACAAAGCTCTTGAATCCAATCAAGAATCCAATCAAGAGGTTGTGATGGAGAAGCTGCAGCCAAATCGAAATATCATGGAGTTGGATTTGTATGGATATAAAGGTACTGAAATACCAAGGTGGGGAAATGCACATGATGACTGGGCGATTATTCTTCCTAATCTTGTCAAGATTGAGCTTCAGTGTTGTGAGAGGTTGGATGGAATCCCATTGTTGAGCAATTTAAAGCATCTCAAATCCTTGTCTCTTTGGATGTTGAATGATTTGGAGTACATGGAGACCAATGCAATTGGTCATGGTGATTCTAGATCAAAGGATTTGCCATTTTTCCCATCCCTTGTGTATCTCCGTATTGATGGTTTGACAAGGCTGAAAGGATGGTGGAAAGGGATTGGTGAAGGTGATAGCAGCAGCGCCACGTCGATGCCGCGTTGGCAACCACCATTTCCTCGTCTCTCAACATTAAGCATCTACGCATGCCCTGAGTTGACATCTTTTCCTCCTTGTTCGAGCCTAGAATCCCTAGAGGTGAAATGGAACAACGAGGCGTTGCGGATATTACCGGCTGAAGGACCTGCAAACTTAGATCTCAAACTAAATGTGGAGGTAGACAGTGTGGGTTATCTCACTAGTCTGCATCCTAGACGTCTTACCAGTATTGGTATCGTGATAGTAAAAGATCAGGAATTGGAGAGGTTATTGGAAATTAAGGAGGTTTTAAAGAGCTCTTCTTCTTTACGGAAACTTGAGATTATAAGCTGCAGAAAGCTGACGAATGTTTCAGGAGTGTTGGAACACCTCACTGCGTTGGAGTCGCTATCACTAAATGATATACCTTTAGTGGACCAAGAATTCGATGATTACATACCTTGGAGATCCCTACGCTACAATCTCCGTTCCCTCAAGTTGGAGTGTCTCGACACTCTGCATATGCTGCCCAGTGGGATGAAGCACTTAACCGCCCTCGAAAGCCTCTCTATTAGATCTTGTAACTCGCTGAAAAGTCTACCGGAGTGGATAAGCAGCTTACCATTACTTCATTCCCTCACAATCGATTATTGCACCAGCCTCAAATCACTAGGTCCAATCAAAAACATCACTTCCCTTCAGACACTTGTTATCGGAAACCGTGAAGACCTACAGGAAGCATGTCGAGGTCCAAACGGTAAGGAGTGGCCCAATATTCGACACATCCCTCAGTTATGGAGCCATGGGCCAGTAGAGGCGGTGGCCCCCGCCGGCGTTTGAAAATTTTGAAATTTTTAGTTAAAATTTTCGAATTTTTTTGAGGCCCCCTTATAATATTACCGTTCTGTCCCCGCTGAAAAATTTCGCCGGCTCCGCCACTGCTAGTTGGATAGGGTAAATTTTGGTTAAATTATGAAATGGATTGGTGTTCTTCATATCACAATTAACCTGGAAGAAATTTATGGGTTAAAGAAAGTGAACACTGGATCGATATTCGCCATGGGTACAGTCGATGCCAAGGTTGCCGAGATAGCAATGAGGTCGTTATTGATGATGTATACTCTGATGGAAGCGTACCTGTCTCTGCAAATTTACTAATCACAGTGGCTTCATTCCATAGCATCATGGGAGGTAAACTTCCTAGAAATGATTTATTACGACTCATGTAGTTGAGGATACTTTTGTCTCTGCAAATTTATGTACCTGAAGCCTGTACTACTGTACACGAGTCCGAGTAAAATAAGTGTTAACATCTGCATGCTTCTTAAGTATCTCCTCGAATATTTAAGTAGAGCTGTTGCATTCTAAATAAGTGTTAACAACTGCATGCCTGTAAGCTTATACAAATGCTGATGCAGTAGAGCTGTTGCATTCTAATTGTCGCTTTGTTTTACTTGCTGCACGCAGTTCCTATAATGAAGCAGAATACATGAAAGAGAGAGAATTCATACTTCCATCATCAACACTTGAGCATTCTGAGCAGCTTGAAGAACCTTAAGGCTTTCAAAGATGAATTATCGTTCTGTGTTTAGCCCGAATGCAATGCACGGTTTATATAGTTTGTCTTCGTTAGTGAATAATTTGCTAGATATAGTTTGTCTCCAGTCTATGGTTGACGAGCCGTTTACCTCTTTATAGAGCACCACCTCAATAAGGAATAGTCATTGCTTTCGGATTCTGTTGAAATACGAATTTGGGCTAAATTCATTGTCTATGGTTGACCAGCCGTTTACCTCGCATCATTTGGATTTGGATTTCGATTTGTATGAAATCCTATCAGATTTTAAACATTAAAATTTGACCTAGCTTAAGACGGATATTCCTGCATTGAGAGTGAGCAATTGTGCGAACAGTTATACTCGTTGATGATGCAATGAAATTGCCGAGACATCAAAAACAGAACACTTGTGAGGCTGTAACCATCCATGCCATTCGACGATTTAGATCTTTATTCCTCCAAATAAACAAATTGTGCCTTTGTTGATGCTCTCGGGAACCTAATCAGCTGTTTTAATACCTTAAGCTCGGAAACAGCATCCGTTTTTTCACACTTGAAGAACATCATCTCGAGCACCACTGACTTGGCAAGAACATGCTCGATAAACTTTATCTCCGCACTTGATCCTGTAATACCCGTAATTTTCACCTTCTGGAGCTTTCGTAACTCATAGTCATAGTGTTTATTTTGATGGACATAACTGTTCTCAACAGCATTATTGTTGAGTGAGATAATCTGCACACAAGGAGTTAATAGGTTTGCCACTTGAGATTTACGACTATGACACGTGAATGACGAATGGTGAAAACATGGCTACTGTGAACTAGGTTAATTACAAGTTGGTTAATAGATGTTACTCACCGAAATTTCAAGATCCCTGATGACGGGGCAGCTTTGAAGCATGCCATGAGTGAAACGAAATACATCAGAATCACTTAACTCCAAATTTGCTAGACATAATCTATCTAGACGGTTAAATGTTACAAGAAGCGATTTGAATATCCCGCCTGCAGCCAAGAACTTGCAGAGCAAGCAATAAGGTGATTAGTTGAATTAGCGTTTTCTACGAGTGAAAATTAGCTGATTAGCTACGACATTTACCTTAGACAAGTTACCGTCAATCTCAAGGCTCTGCAAATTATATGAACTAGCAAGACTGTTGATGGTGGCTACAACTGGTTCTATGCCATTTATCTTCGATTTAGTTGAACATAGTGTCACATCAGTAAGACGAGGGGCCTCCTTGAGACAAAGAGAGACAAATTCACCTCTGATAATCAACTTTTCAAGGCTCGGAGCATCAATATCAAGAATATCCATGCCGAGACATTTCTCAAGCCTCAATAATACGAGACAGGGACACTTTGCAATGATATTCAAAAGGATGTCAATGCCATTGTTAAATTTAAGGCAGAACAGCTCAAGGTGCTTTAGATGAGGAAAGCCGTTAAAGTCAAACGGAGGGGCACTTAAAACAAAGGACTTAAGCGTAAGCTTCACCAACTCAGTACAGTGGAAAATGTAAGAAGGCATGATCACAAGATTAGACCATTTCCCAGCCCAATTAATCAGAGCAATCTTTCTCGGACAGGTTTTTGCAAGTAACGTAAGCCATTGGCTTAGAGACGCGTTTTTATCAACTAGTAGATCAGCATTATCATGCTTGAGCACGAGATAAATACTATGTATACGTCCATTGTGATGTAAGAGAATGTTGCTGATTATGCGACTTCTTTTTTGCCAATCAGTCTTTGTATCTGCTATGGGTAACCCTCTCCAGAAAGCTTTATCAAATGTGAGATACGGACAGGATAGCCAAATGCACCTCCACGATCTTGAGAGTATACTAGTCTTTGCCGCTATGGTAAGCGGCAAGTGTTTTAGGATCTTATCAATCACAATTGCAGGCATGGTGCTGATCAAATCATTGTTTGTTTCAAGAGACTCAGAAGAAGCCATTTGAGCTGAAAAATTGGAAGACGTCAGTTTAACCTGAAAATGATTTAGAACCAAAAGAACGTTGCGCCAACAATAACAACAACAACAACAACAACAACAACAACAACCTCCCAGCTTAGAACCAAAAGAACCTTAGAGTAATGAGATAACGTAAATTTTAAAAAAAAAAAAATTAACTAAAACTTTCAATTTTTTTATCTTCTAGCGGTGGTAAGTTCCCCAAGTCCCAACTAGCCCCCTAGATCCACCGGTGCAATTCTTACTCGTTACAGTAACACCAATATCCTCCCAATCCAAAGGGATCCATGATTCTTCACTAGAATTTAGTTATACTTATACGAAGTATGTTTTAATCACTAGAATTTAGTTATACTTATACGGAGTATGTTTTAAGATCGATTAAGGCCTCGTTCTTTTGAATAGCAATCACCTTAACTGAATTGAACTTAAACCTATACGACCTGAACCAAACTGAATTTAACTTAATTTATTTGTTGCACTTGAACTAAATTGAAGTAAAGTACAAGAATAATCTAAACCGATAGAATCCAAACTAAGCTAAGCTAAACTTAACCTAACCTATATAATATGAGTTGAACCAAAATTAAGTCTAGAAGACCAGGACCTAATTTGAGATCAAGACTTCACTAATGAAGTGACAAAGCAATAGCATGACACACAAAAACTCAAATATAACCACGTATGCTTACAAGTTACAAGTTACAAGTTACAAGTTACAAGTTACAACGGCTTCGTTCCATGCAATTTACGTACCTCTTTTAATAAGAAACATATTAATAACTAGTACTACTACGTATATATTGTTTGCATACGGTCTTACACAAAACCAACCGAACATGACCTATTAAACAATAACACAATCACAGAAATTCAGAATGCAATCAGAGTTAAGAGACAGTAAAATTAAATAAAAGATTAAATTGATTGAGAAATCTTAGTAAATTACCAAAGTCGCCCTTTATTCCTTTAAAAAACTAGAGATACAGTCGTTCAGCAGGGACTGAATGGGACGCGATCAATGAGAGAAAGGGTCAGCTGTACATATTAAAGAGAAGTGGCTATTGAATTGATTATCGCGGAATTGAAAGGGATTTTCTATGATGTACCCTAAATTTTTCCGAATTCTAATACACTGTATTTCTTTACTTTTAAAAATTATCTACTCTTTGTCGCATTATTTATTTAATCTATCTATCTATCTATCTATATATTAATCCTCTAAATTCTATGCTGACACGTCATTATTGTATTTCACCAAATATTACGTGGCATCTCATGAGAGAATAACATTATAACAGAATCTTAAAAATAAAAAATAAAACGTTACTATGATTAACTAGGGTAATATTCTTTACTAATTTCTTTCCCAATTTCATGGTAGTACTAAATGGGGATTGTGCATAATCACATAAATAAAAAACGATATTAACTAGGATAATTTTTTTCCTAATTTAATGGAACTTTTCATATATTTATGATTTATTCAAGAGAAAAGAACGTTATTCTAACATAAAACAAAAATCAATTCATTTTTAACTAAAATCAATCCATTCTTAACTAAAATCTCAAGAATAAATAAATATACCATAATAAAATATTTTCTTTCCTTTGAAAATAATTTTTCATTTATTTAGGGAGATCAAACCTAATTAAATGAGAGCCTTTTATTTTATGCCAAAAGTATTATACTAATAATAAAGTTAGTCATGAAAAAATATTTCCTTCGAGATCACATAACTGATCAGAAATATATTGATATTGTTGTTAAGAATAACAATCACAAAAAATTCCTTCCATAAGTGATATTTCATATCCTGTGCAAAGATTACTTCCACCATTGAAAATGGTCTGCACTATAACAAAAGGAAGCAAAATATGAAATCAAAGATCAGTATACTAGATAAAAACGGAAATACTCAAAGATTGATATTAAAATTAAAATGATTGATATTAAAATAATAAAAATATTCGAAAATGGTATACTATCGTGCACCTAACCAACATGGAAGCATTGAAATGCTATTACTACTTACTAGACACCGAAGTAATATTTTATTATTTGTAATTATTCCTTCCCAATAAGGATTTAAATTACATGACATTTATCATTTCTATTTTTCTGCAGAAAAATGTCATCCAAACATGAGTTAGAAAATTGATAATTGATCGATTTCACCTAAGGATAGTGAAAGGTGTCGCATACAGGTTGAATGGATTTACGGTATCTGCAAACACTGAATCAGAAATTGCAACCCCTCATCCATTTCGTTTACACTTTAAATTTGAGAGGGAGCTTAATCGATGATTGGGTGATTAGGTAGAAGGAAGAGATTTAACGTCTGAAATTGTGGTGTTGATTAGGTATAAGGAAGAGAGAAGGTGAGAAGGGCAAATTAAGAGGAAATATGATGAGGATGTCCTAATCCTATCTGGATAAGGCTTCTTTTTGTTGCTCGGTTTGTTACTCCGAATAGATCACATCTAATTACTAAAACCGAACTAATTATAGGGTAACACGATGTCACAATGTGAGACGGTCTTTTTAAGTAAAATGATTATAATTACTAAACTGACTAATTGATGACATGGTAATGTCAGACGATAATAAAAAGAGAAGTATTAATTATGAAAATATGAATGTTGTTTTTATAAAAATGGACCTTCTTGCGGTTCAAACCGTCTTACTCTACAATTTGTGAAGAGCTATTTTTCCTACTTCACGTGTTGTTTGTTTTTCGATGAATTTTTACTGTATATAACTAAAATAATTTAAGGATAGTCGGATGAGCTTCTTACTTTATACTCCATTTGTCTGATTCATTTATTTGTCTTTTTAATTCTTCGCGGGAAAATTTTAATTAAACACAAACAAATGATTGGGACGGGAAAAGTATTAAATGGTTGTTTACTACGTATAATATACTAATATAATAATTATTATTATTAGTTACCTTCCAAATATCTAGCTCATATTTTAAACTCTTTATCATTTTGTTAAAAGTCATTTGGCATACGAATTGTACACTTGACTATTCTAATTTCTTCTATTATACTTCGTATATTTATAAGAACGACTTTAGCAATTATAATTTTTCTTTTAGCGGTAACATATATTAGCTGTATCTGTTCAACTGACTATAAAACAACCCGTGAAATTCACGGATTTAAAACTAGTTTTTATTTTTATTTTTTGTGAGGGAAATTTCAATCAAATGCAAAAAAATTGGGACAAGGGCGTCGGTGAACTTTTCATTAAGAAAAGTTGTTTATAGGTGAGTAAATAAGGAAATACTATCAATTTATCATAGATGGATCAGTTCCTATTGTTTAAACATGGAGTATAAATTAGAAGTGAGAAGTTAAAAATTTTAGCATTTTGGTTATTTGAGAAACTTTACATAGATTTTAGGGGTATAAGATTTTGAAAAATTGAGCATGCATAATGCATTGTAGAATTCGAAAAAATATAGAGGCATGTTGATGAAATTTTTTCTCATTTATTAGCAAGTACATGCTGAGTTTACTTTTACTTTTGTTTAATTTAGTTCACTTCAATTTTAGTCATTTTAACTTTTAGTTTAGTTTAATTCAACTCAGTTCAAAGTAACTCGGTTTAATTCAATTCGGTTTAAACAATAAAAACATTCCAAAAGAACATTGTTTAAACTCAAATTCGTGTAAATTAGAGCTGAACAAAAAATGTACTTCCTATATTGTTTTATTTTATGAATAAGATACAATATATGGTTTAGACTATAAGAAATTCGTATATACGATATAGTTTTTTCGTATATAGGAGATGAATATGTTAAAACCATATCGTATCCATGTCAGGAAAATTCAAAACCGGGTATATGATTTCTGATACACCATACAAAACACAAAACAAATCTTACAAAAACTAAATAATTTAAGCATAATCACTTTAATTTCACCGGGTCTCTCTTTTATCTTTTGCAGGACTCATTCTACCCACCTGGAAACATTGAATCACCTGGTTAAAGACACTGATTTCGCTTCAAGAATCTGGTTTGGCTCAAAAACTAGATCATCTTGAATTGGTAAAACTCGATTGTTGGGAAGGCGGTGTTCTGGGTTGTCGACTTATGAACAATTGTCGAGTATTTAACTCAATAAAGTTACTGAAACATTCTAAAGCGGTTACCTGTAACCAAACCCGCCATTGGATGTTATTTTAGATCTTCATTCTCCTAAACAAACGAATTGTGCCTTTGTTGATGCTCTTGGGAGCCTTATCAGCTGTCTTAATACCTTAAGCTCGGAAACAGCATCGAGTTTTTCACACTTGAAAAACAAGTTCTCAAGCACCACTGAAATAGCAAGCACATACTCGATCAATTTCAGCTCCGCATTAGTTCCTGTAATACCTGTAATTTTCACCTTATGTAGCCTGCCCAACTTATAGTCATTTATGGGATATTCATACTTGTCCTGATCAGCATCAGTGGTTGAGATAATCTGCAAAGAGACATAGGTCTTCCTCTTGAGAATTTTGATTGTGACAAAATGGAACATAACTGGAGGCTAAATGGTGCCTACGGTCAACGAGGTGAATTAAAAGTTTGTTAACAGAGATACTCACTGAAATTTCAAGATCCTTGATGAAGGGGCAGCTTTGAACCATGCCAACAGTGAAGCAAAATACATCCGTATCAGTTAAAATCAGATCCGTCAGACATAGTTTATCCAGGTGGTTAAATGCCGCCGGAAGTGATTTGTTTATCCCACCTGCAGCCAAGAACTTGCATAACAAGCAGTAAAAAGATCAGCTGATGGACATAAAAACTTTCAGGGAAGAAAAAACATGCCTCCCTCCTTCCGGAACTATTGTTTACCGATTCTATTTTGGGTGTAAGTTTCACCATTCTGTTTTTGTGATTTTTTTTATGTGTAAAGTGATCTTTTTGTGTTCACTTGCTCAAAGGTTGCAATCTAACCCATTAGTCTTCCAAAAACAAATAAAAAATGCGGCCAGTTGTCCTTTTCTTGGTCTTTATATGCCAAAAACAAAGGTAAATATGTCGTTCGTCCCAATCATTTGTTTATCTTTGATTAAAATAATCTTAAAAAAGAATTAAAAAAAAAAGTCAACAAATTATTGGGACGGAAGGAATAAATAACTTAGATGGAGGGAGTACATCAAAATCCTGCAACATTAGCTAAGTAGCCATAAGCCCCATAACTATTACCTTAGACAAGTTACCTTCAATTGCAAGGCATTGCAGTTCATAGGAGCTAGCAAGACTGTTGATGGTGGCTACTGCTGTTTCAGTGTCACTCATCTCCGATTTAGTTGAACCTAGTGACACATCAATAAGACGAGGGACCTTCTTGAGACGAAGAGAGTCAAATGTTCCTCTGATAATCAACTTTTCAAGCCTTGGAGCATCAACATCAAGAATATCCATGCCAAGACAATTCTCAAGCCTCAGAAAAACCAGGCAGGGACACTTTGCAATGAAACTCCAAAGCATGTCGATGCCATTGTTAAATTTCATGAAGAGAAGCTCAAGGCGCTTTAGATGAGGAAAGCCCTTAAAGTCAAACGGAGGAGCATTAAGAACAAAGCACTGAAGTTTAAGCTTCATCAACTCGGTGCAGTGGAAAATGTAAGAAGGCATGATCACAAGATTAGACCATTCTCCAGCCCAATTAATAAGAGTAATCTTTTTCGGACAAGTTCTTGAGAGTAAAGACAGCCATCGGCTAAGATGCACATTTTTATCGACTAATAGATCCGCACTGTCTTGCCTGAGCTCAAGAAGAATACTTTGAATACTTCCATTGTGATGGCAGAGCACATTACTGATAATGCTACTTCCTTTGTGCCAGTCAACACTATCATCTAACTTGCAAAACCCATCCCAGAATGCTCCATCAAATGCGAGATAGTGACAAGATAGCCAAGTACGCCTCCATGTTCTTGAGAGTATACTCGCCTTTGCCGCTATGGCAAGTGGCAAGTATTTGAGGATCTTATCAGTGACAATCGCGGGCATGCTGCTGATCAAATCATCATCATTTGTTTCAACAGACTCGGAAGAAGCCATTTGACCTAAAAACTCGAAACAGGTCAATTTATCAATAGAGAAGTTTAACCTTCAACAAAAATTAAAATCAAACAGACCTTTCTCCAAACAGTAACTAAAACCAAACACATCAAAATCACTTAGAAATCGTCTCCGACCAAAAATACCCCCTGATCAACTTAATTATAATTTCGGAAATAGGATCTGAGAACTACAGATGGAATTAGATCTGAAGAGCTACAGATCCAAATTCCTTTTCTGAAAATTAAATTCCAAACCCACTGTTTTGGGGATACGGAATTTAAAAAATCAATTAGTCTTGCTGAAG
>LHUT01005446.1:0-12781 GCA_001412135.1 Silene latifolia subsp. alba | reverse complement strand
CATCCGATGTATGTTCTTATTTCTCTATATAGAGAGAATCAGGATCCTATACGAACTAGTGTTTTGGTAACTTTGTTAATCCTATTTACCCAATATATATTGTTGCCAAAAAAAAGAAAAAAAAAATTACCGAATATAGCTTTTCAAGTAGTATATAGAAAGAGAATTTGAATCCTATACAAATTCTAATTAATGACAAATTCTCATTTTAGCCGGGCTTTTCCTTCTTCACGTCTGAAATGAAGACGGAGAAAATGTGACTGTTTTAAAATAAAATTAGAACAAGATGGGCAACACCATCCTCCTCCCACAACCCAAATTCTGAACACCCAAAATGCTCATAATTTGAGACAGGCAAAACAATGGCTACAACTACAACAACATCAACAATTCCATTACCAAATCTTGTTAACATAAACAAACCAAAACACATAGTTTCATGTTACTATCAAATTAAAATCCCAAGAAATCATACATTTCAACCACTCATTTCACCTATAACCTTATCCAAACAAAACTTATCTTACCCTTTTCAAAACCCTCTTCAAAAACACACTCATTTTAGAGTTTCAGCTGTTACTGATACTTCTACTACTACTACTGCTGAAGATGTTGCATCTGAAATAGTGTCTGCCACTTCTAATGGTGGTGATGGTGTTTCTACCATTATTTCTGCTCTTTTATTCATTGCCTTTGTTGCACTCTCCATCCTCACTATTGGGGTATATAACTCTTTCTTGCATTTTCATTTTTGTTAGTTTTGACGGAATTTAAACCCGCGTCATGAGTATCACCCCTCATGACTTTACCAGCTAAGTTGGCTGACATCTGCATTTCAGAGTAATTCAGTTGTTAACTATAGACTCGGGATTGGGTGGGAATTTGGTTAGAGGCACTCGGGTAATATTGTTGTCGATTTTGTGTAGGTTGTGTACATTGGGGTGACAGATTTCCTGCAGAAAAGGGAGAAGGATAGATTTGAGAAAGAAGAGGAAGCTAAGAAGAAAAAGAAGAGTGGTAAGAAGAAAGTTGGTGTTAGAGCTAGAGGAGGTCCTAGAGGATTTGGCCAAAAGATTGATGATGATTTTGATTTTGAAGATTAATTTTTCACTTTTTTTTCCGGTCTGAATTTGTTTCGACAAAAGTTTACTTCATGCATGTTCGAAATATTGCACTGGTAAAAATTGTACCTGTGGAAATTAAAAATATTTGTTCAGAATATGATCTCGACAAATTTCATCCAGAAACGAGTTTCGACATCTGATATTATATGCTAGGATCTAACATTGTGCGAAATCGTGAAGTAAACGAAAGGAAAAAGCAGCAATGTTGCACTGATAGTGAAGGAAACAAGTGCTTAATTTCATAAGAAAGAAAAGCAAAAGCAAATACAAGGAAAATTTAGGAGCTTTCTACCTAGATAAGCAACAGCTCTAGACAAAGCCACATTTGTACAGTCACGATCGCTAGACGAAGCACAAAAAAGAGAGCCTAAATCCCTCAGCATTCAATAAATTTATACACCTTCTAAGCTCATCTTTATCTCTGCAGGAGCTATAAACCATATATTTCACATTCTGCAGCTCGAGCTCGCCTCATTCTTCTATGTATAGCCTTTAAAACCTACAAAATGTACAGTTCTGTGTACATCGCGACATCTTTTATTTCAGAGCTCCTTTACTGATTCCTGGGACTCCCAGGATCATGGAGTGATGGCTCTAGATCTTACAAAAAGAGAAAAGGGGAAACTAAAAAAACAAAAGCGATCTTCAAGAGATGAAGCCCTCGGGTAGGCTTCTGTCAGCTATACAACTCTGATTCTATCCCGTCTATGCAGGTTGCGCAGTCTGCACCGCGATTCTCCTTTCTGCACACATTGTACCGGTTTCGATTAAGATTTGATACAAAATCAAATTTCACCTTCAGCATAATAGTTACACATTTGAATACTCGTAGTCCGTAGTCGATACATAACAAATTGCATCTGACCAAAAAGAAAAAATCCAACCCGACGAACAGGTCCTTCAACTCGGGTCATTCTTTGGTCATGCCTACAAAGGATTTTGTTTGAATTAGCCGTTTTGGGGAATTTGTATGTGAGTTGAGTCTGATTTTGGGTTCGGATTTGTTCACTGGGTTAAGAGTATGACATTTGGATTTTGGTGTTAGATAAATCACGAGTTTCGTAAAATAGCTTCGTAAGACAGGATACATACTCATTCCGAATAGTTTCAAGCAAGTTTGAGAAACATACATAGAATACAGAAATAAGATAGCCAGGAACAAACTATACCTCCAGCAGCAACAAGCTTCTCAACGCGCGCAACAATATGCTTGCCGTAAGTGTATTTCTTGAGGGCGTTCAGATGAACCTTAATCCGTGATAGGATGTGCTCCCTGTGTTGATCACTGCATGTTTCCAAAACCTTCTGTACAACGTAATTAGCAAATTGGTCTTTCATCATCGCCTGGATTAGCAGAAGAAAAAAGGATATTAAGGAAATAGTAAAGGATGCATTAAGAAGAATATAGTATTTCTCGCAACAGGTACATTAAATTATACCTACACTTGGTAAACATATAACAGAACCTGCAGCAAATTGTACACACTTTGCGATAGAGTTTTAGGAAAATAAAAGGAGGTTGGGAGTCGTGGGCATTTGAAACAAGAAAAAAAATGCATACATCCTACTCGAAATGCATACAAGTATACAACACACTGAAACATAGGGAATGGAAAAAAGAAGACCAAAAGTCGATAACTGCCATAAACCAGCGCGCCACCACCTCTACCGTGCCTACAGCTTCTCAGCCAACACGCCGGCACCTCCCTCGTCGGCCACCATCTCCCCACCATCAGGCTCACTCCTCCTTCGAACTCACCATCCCCAAAACCCCTAAACACCACAACACCAAAAAAGACCCTCCCATCCCACCAAAACACCAGTACATAATTTAAACCATTGCCACAAACATCAGTACATTCATAGAATGGTGATGCGTTTTTACTCCGTATTAATTGTCTGTACTCCTGTACCATTTTCTGCCTACAACAATTTGAGCGGAGTAAAAAAGCTGTCCCTGCACTTTATTTCATTATTACTTTTCTTGAATTTGACTCCTAATATTCCACTTTCCATATGAGAAATAATTACCCCTTTGTTTTACCCTCACAGAATTAATTATTAATCTCGGTTTACTCTAATTAGTTTTATTAGCATTTAATGATTGGTTATTTGTGTCCTTAACTTTTACATTAACTTGTTTGTTTATTTCACTAATTGTATGAGACGGTGGTGTAAGACGATCCCATTGTGTTTATTAACATAAAAGAAATCTCTTTTACAAAAGTGAACCGTCTTACTATATAAATCGTCTTCTTTTATAAATTCTTTGTTTAATTAGTTTACGTTTCATTGTGATAATCTATCGGAACGATAAAACATGAAATTTTCAATAAATCTTATTCATGTTTTCTGTTTCCATTAATACAAACTAGAATCACGTGTTCTCTTTACACTCGTGATTTATCGAAAACGTAAAATTTATAAAAAGAAAAAAATGTAAAAGTTTTGCTACACCAAAACAAATTTCCTGGGTACGCCCCCGAGTACATTACACACTTAAAAGCAATAAATACTTCATATTTTAAATCAACAGACGCGCATTATACTCATATCTTAACTTTAAGATAACATCCCATATCCGACGCATGTCCCAAGTCTAACTACCATTCGTTGGACGTAATCGTACATATACGGTAAACGTAGACTACTGATCTATGAAGAAGGCGTCCAAAGTACAAACAATTGCATATAAGAAGTGAGAGACAGAGAGAGGGCAGTTGACAAACCTGAAGAGGCTCATTTTCATCAGTTGTGCCAAGCATCTCGTTCACTAAAATTTCTCGTTGTTCAGCATCGGCAAAGGTCAGACATTTCTCCACAACGTTAGAAGCAAACTTCTGTTGACTCATTATGACTATCTTTCCGGCCAACTCTTTGATTATAGCGGTTCGTTCATGTGACTTTCCATGCTCGAGCACATGCTGCTCAAATATATATTTGGAAAAGATGTCATAAAAACAAGAACATGCAAAAACAAAACCTGATAATAGCAATAAAACCTTAAAATATAAGCTAGAGAACCGACTGCTTTATATCGTAAACCATTGAGAGTGAACCTTATATCGTAAACCATTGAGACTGAACCGTGATCTGTGTTAAGATCTGTGTTAAGATGTTTTTTTTAGTCAATTCAAAAAAGCTGAAAACTCGATGTTATAACCGTCAAAATTTGCATGTGTTCAAGTATCCAAACCTTGAGCCTAAAGTCAAAAGAACGATGGGGTAGAAGAAGAACCTGAACCACATAGTTGCCATACTGATCCTGTGCCAACATGCTAACTGCTCCCAAAATCTCGTCCATAACTTTACTCTGAGTCAGGGGATCTTTGCAGTGCTCCAGAACCCTCTACAACCATCAGGTAAAACAACGTCAAAAAATAAACAAACAAATTTTCCTGTCAAAAAGCCAATTCACCACAAATCTAAATGTAAAATGATCTCTCTAGCGTGAGTCCAACCTATAAACCTTATAATTAAATTAAACAAGAAATAAATAAAGGTTCGGGTTGGTCAGCTACAATCAGACAAACCTGAATAACACGGCATCCGTACGGATGAGTAGAAAGGGTAACAACTTGATCAAAGAATGATTGAACTATGAACTGAATATGCTCTTCAGGGACACACTCAATACACTTCTGAATCACATGATTTCCATTTTGATCACGTACACACCGCATTATATGACCATCAAGCTCTTGAACCATTCTAATCTTCTGATCAACATCTACTACTTCAATAGCCTGTTAATCAAAACAAAGAAAAAAAACATCATGACAATTATGTATAGACAATTATGTAAAATGGAGTTTGAGGACTATGGATAGTTTAGTGAACCATTTGTATGAGGAGGTGTCGTAAAACAGAATATATGTTGACTAAGCTAATAAAGAAAAGGGGAGATCTTACTTTTTGAATCACACGACAACCATACATCTGCAGGCTGAGGTTGAGAACCTGATTGTCAAGCTTGTTTGCAAGTTCTCTTCTCTGAGCATCCATTCCATGCTCAAAAAACTAAAATGGGGACAAACGCATTGAAATTAAAGCACAGTAATAACTAATAAGTAACTAAAATGGGGACAAACGCATTGAAATTAAAGCACAGTAATAACTAATAAGTAACTAAAATGGGGACAAACGCATTGAAATTAAAGCACAGTAATAACCAATAAGTAATAACAATAATGTTGAAATCGTGAAGACTATATACCGCTCACAATTTATTGTTTCAGAAGCGTATGCAATGCAGCCACACAATTGCTTAGCAAATTCTGAGGTATAATAGCAAGAAAAAAGAAGATTGAAAATATCATTACCTTTTGAATCACATAGTTCCCAAAAACATCAGTCATCAAGGAAAGAGCTTGTGGATTAATTTCTTCAAACACCATGTTTTTCTCATCAACTGTAGCAGTTTCGAGTTTTTGCTGGATGAAACGACTTCCATATTGATCAGCGCTGTTCAAATTATTAGATAATTAGACCAATGATCAAAAAGACTAATAAAAACTAAGCTCATTTTCAAGGGAGAAAAAAGGAAGTTGAATGTGGCATACCTGAACTCAACAACATGGCCTGCAATCTCTGAAAGCTCAAAGCACCTTGTCTTATTGCTCTTAAACTCTTCCAACAGAGAAGAACCGAAGCCGCTATCCAAGTGCCAGGGTCCCATACCACCTCCCAAGTTTCTCATAGCAGCTGGATGGTGCATATTGAAGTCCTTATGCCTGATTGGACTGCGTGGTCCACCAGGCGAATGTGGAATAACAGGACTTGACAATGGACTTCCAAGATATCCCATTCCATACCCGTATGAGGATGCATGATTTCCATAATATCCATGATTAGACACACTGGATTTGTGTCCCATAGGACCGCCAAAATGGGACTTTTGAGGGGACATTGGAGAACTTAAATATGCATTCTGAAGCAATTCCATATAATAATTATCTGGGGATTGATCACTCAGTGCAGCAATATGTGCAGCATATTCAGCTGATCTCAAGTATTGAAGATACATAGCATCTTGAAGAGATCCCTGATTCCCAACCCGGCCCGATTCCGCAGCGAAATTTTGTGCAGAACCACCCAAACCACCAGTCATTGTTCTCGAATCTAGTCCATGGACTCCCATTGCAGAAGCTGCAGCAACATTTTCAAGCAATGGGGGAAGATTATAGTTGCCAAGTTGGTTTGCCATCATGGAAGGCACACCTGAGTTCAGCGAAAACCCACTCAAGCCATGGTTTGCAAATGATGAGCCTGTTCCATCCATATGATTATAGTGAGGTGACAGACCACCGCCGCCATTCAGAGAAGGCGGAGACAATCCTTTAGAATATGGGATCCCAATATTAAACCCAGACTTAGGTCGCTCCACCTGAGGACTTCTCAATTCAGAAACGCCTAAATTTCCACGAGAGTGAGAAGCAGATGGCATATTATAATGCCCAGATTCAGACTTCTTCAAATATGCATGTTGCTTGCCATCCTGTTCGGTCCGTGATTGCATAAGATTTCCATTGTTAATACTACCATTTGATGTCAAATTCATACCACCTAAAGCAGCTACCAGATCGTTAGAATCACCCATTCCCAATGCCATGCCATTGAATGAGTTGGGACTAGTGACATTCTTTTTTGCTGCTCCTGCTCTTCCTTCACCAATAGGAGTAGGGCAAGGAGAGGGAACCCTAGCTATATGTTGAGGGTCAGGAGTAGTGCTTCTTGACAATGAAGTACCCAAAGCAGCAGCGTAAGAAAATGAGGCTGGTGAAGCAGTATTCTGGGTGGTAGAAGAGACCTTAAATTTAGCGGCCTCGCGCCTCAAATGAGACAGCTCATCTTCAGCAGAGCCTAATGCATCCACATTTT
This sequence comes from Silene latifolia subsp. alba, assembly GCA_001412135.1. Taxonomy (NCBI): domain Eukaryota; kingdom Viridiplantae; phylum Streptophyta; class Magnoliopsida; order Caryophyllales; family Caryophyllaceae; genus Silene; species Silene latifolia. The sequence continues at coordinate 5,777 of LHUT01005446.1, read as the reverse complement.
CATCAAAAGCATTGCGACTGGCAGGCCGAGAAGGATGTCTTGAGGGAGGATTAGAACTGCCCAGGTCATTCTGGGAAGATTAAAAAGCAAGAGTCAGAAAAGTATGCGAAACTACATACAAGAATGATGAGAAAAGCAGTTTATGACAGATTTTACGATACACAATTAGGCAGTTATTGCATAATCTGTGGACCGAGAAAACAACAAAAGGATGATAAATTAGCCAGCAGGTGCAACCAAATTCACTCAAAAGTGTATGACAATAATTCAACTTCCACTAAGAACCAGAATAGTAAACAGTGCCTCAAGGTCAGGGTACCCAAAAATGGTAGGGTAAGAGATAGGGCTCCCTCATATGATGGAGAGAGAGAGGTGGTCGAATGTATGTAACTTCAATCCTATGTTAAATATGTTTCCAACTGACCCATTATGAAAGAACTGTATAGAAAAGACCGTTATTCCACCGCCATCTACAAGGTACCATAACTAACAAAATAGTGACTCTTTGTCTCTAGTGGAACTGGAAACATCAAAGTTTCACAAAGAATTTAAGGCACGCTAATTCGAGAAGGTTAGAAACAATCAACATCAAATAAAATTAGAGACTTGGCGATAATGGAAATGCGTACGAATAACAATTTATAATTGCAGGGGGGGAAAAACAGTACGAGCGCTTACAATAAACAAGATACTGAGCACATAATTTCCGGCCATTATACCTGAAAAATCTCAGCAAGACTTTTCTGTTTAGCACCAAGTCCAATACCAGGAAGACCAGGAAGCCCATCTTTACCCCAGTCGGCAGTTCCCTGGACCTTCTCAAGCTCAACCTCTCGCTCCTCTTTCTTAGAGCCGAACCCTGGAGGCATCAAAAAGGGAGACCTACCAGGCCCATTCTCAACCCTATTAACTTTCCTCCTATCACCAATTCCACCCAACACCGAGTTCCCACCTTGCAACCTCTGAGTCAGCCTCCAATCCTCCTTCGACAACAGAGGAGGCGGTAACCTAGGGTTCAAGTTAACATTCGAGTAATAATACGATAAATATGCCGGGTCTGACCTAAGCTCATCCTCAGACACAGTCTCATTGCTATTATTACTACGAGCAAACTCCGAAAAAGCACTACCATTACTATTATCACTAAACAGCCCACCTACAGCATTTAACGACCCCTCGACAGTCGGAGGGGCAGACCCACTCCTAAAAATACTCAGGTCACGCTCACGATCATCGCCTACACCGCCAGGTTCTTGCCCTTGCCGCCTTTGTTCCCTAAGCAACATCCCTATCTCCTTCTCCAACTCATCCCCAAATGATCCATCATTATTACCACCACCTCCACCTATCATTGGTCTCCTTCCTAATTCAGATAACATTTTCACCCACAAACCCTAAAAACCCTAATCCCCAAATATTATCAAATTAACCCTTTAAACCCTAACAACCCTAATATCACTCCAAAAATCAAAACGTTCCACACTAATATAAGATTAATCAACTAATTACAACTAAAACAACCTCCTTTTTATCAACCCTAATAACCCAAACACTAAAATATGCACATATAGTAATCAAAATTGATCAAACATCAAATTTTCAATTAGGGTTTGGTTGCAAAACTCAATTAATCAACATAAACTAAACAGAACACAAAAAGGATTGAAACTTTTTATCTGGGTTTTGATTAATTGATGCTGATGATGATCAAACAACAGCTTCCTCCATGATTAATGCTTCTTTTTCCCAATTAATTAGGGAAAAAAAACATCAAAAATTTATCTGAAAAAAGGAAAATGAAGAGTGAAAAAGAACAAAGATAAAAAAACAGAAAAAAAGGGTTTTGTTTTTTTATTTTTAAATTAACAGCTAAAGATCAATACCGGCGGCTAATAAAATTTGGGGAAAAAGGGTTTCAACAATCTGAGTTATTATAAGAAACCCCAGTTTAGGGTTTTTGCTGTTAACAAATGTTTGTTGTTGTTTTGATGGACTTTTGTTTGTTGGAAAAACAGAACAAAGATGATCAAGGACAGCTTAATTAATGTCAAAAAAATTAATTATTAATATTAAATTAAATATTAATTAATTAATTTAATTTAATATTAATAAAATAATTCCGACAAATATTTTTATTCGGTTTTTTGGTGACTTTTATATAATGGTAATATATTACGAATATAAAAGTAATTAATAATTTTTTTAAAAAACTTTTGTTCGATATTTAGGTTGATGAAATATTTTGATTACTTTCTCCGGTGACGATTAGGTTAATGAGAGTAATAAATATGGAAAAAAGTAATATTGCTTTCCAAAAATGTTTTTTATAGCAACTCTATAATAAAAAAAGTTTACTTTAATATAATAGTAATAAAATAATCTCAATAAATAATTTTATTGTTATTTTTGCTGTTTTAATTTGGAAAGTGGTGAAATAATATTTTTGAAACTTTTTTGTCTCAATGTTTTAGGTTAAATAGTTTAGATAATTAGATAATGTCGTATGGCGTTATGTTAATCGTAGGTGTACTCGTATTGCTCACGAATTAGCTCATATGCCGGGCTTTTTTGTTGGTAGGAAAACTTGAGAAGGTTGTATTCCTAATGACGTTGATCTTTTTGAGTCGGAATGTTAATCCCGCTTTTGGGAATTCAAAGAAATGAAAAAACTGATAATTAAGCATAATAATTAGTAGTATGTTTTTTTATTCATTTTTTTTTTTTTGGTACACTGTTTTAGTGTTTATTCATTAAGAATTGCAAGTACAATAACAAAAATTAATGAGAGTTCATCAAGCCCTTAAAACTTGGTGTTTGAGTTGACCAAGTGACAACAAACTAGTGGGCTTAGAAAGAGCGAAAATGCAGGTGAGTGGTGTTTGTTTTTAACTTTGTCTTGTATTACCATTTTGCCATCACAAGATTTCTAGAATGTTGAAAAAAAAAAAAAAAAAAAACTAATGCAAATGTCGTGTAACATGAGTGTTCATGCGTAGTGAACTAGTGACTACTGACTAGTGAGTAGTGCTGGCTAGAACTGGCCACGGACCGGGTTAGAGCTAATGTGGACTAAATTTTGGCGGATTGGACTCTGTTGAGTGATTCTTTGTTGAGTAATTGATTCTTGAACATGCTCGTCTATAGAACAGGTTGCACGGTTGGAGCTATGCTTGACCTTAACCCATCTGTTATCCTATTTTATTTTTTGTTTCCATACGGGTTAGGGTGGGCCAACTGAAACTAGAGCCCCGAACCAACTCGTATCTCGAAGTTTGGTAACATGGGTCGTTGAATGTAAAGCTTGACTGGATAGGTTGGTAGCGCCGCCCGCCCCATTTTATTGTCTTGGTCTTCAGCAAGCCAACATTACGGGTTGATCCGCCACGACTCAAACCTACACGACTTTGCCCAAAATCGAGCCTGGTCCATGCTCGCCGAGGTTGCATTTCCTCTACCCGTTTATTTTGTCCAAAAATTTCTCCAAAAAATTTATGGTCCTAGGTCACACTCCACTTGTCATTCTGCCAAGGTCGGGTTAGAATTAGTCCGACTCGATTTGACCTAATGTGGCCACCTAATAGCCATCTGAAACTTGATAAACTTAACAACAATAAATCATTAAAAACCTTGTCTAACCCAATCCAATTAGCTAGTGTTACTCGAAGAATCTCCCAACATCTTTGTGGTATTAGCTAAATGACTCATGAAAATAATTATTGTACCACATATCAACCCAACATGACACCTCCTTTATAAAATAGTCTTCTCAAATATAATATTTTTTTTTTTTGGCAGCTGTGTTCTCAAATATAATAAATTGAATAATAATAGACTTTAAAACTTACATCACTTGACTCAAATCGAATAACTTGCATAATCTTAAGATTTTCGCTGCATCTCGCGTTGAATTAGCATGAAAAAGACCATACAAATACTCAAATCGAATAACTAACATTACGGCATTATAATCATATCAACCGTACATAACATGAGCCTTAAAAACTCACTTTAGACGGATATTATCCATTTAAAGTTGTATACGGATCAAATATATCACCACTTTCATAATAAGACAAACAACAAGTGGGATGGTGGAGTTGTCTTATTATGAAACTGGTAACCTATTTAACTCGTCTACATCTTTAGACGGATATACCCGTCTATAATGAGACTAATTGTTATCCCAAACCAATAAAACATATAACCGTCGTAGTCATCAACACAATGTGATAGAGCCTTAAAATATAATTATTTCAAATCCAGTAAGCTCGTTAACAATATCCTCTCAAATATACCTCATCCAACTCGACTCAACTCGACTCTAAATGATTCTACATAATAATTTGAAGGAACATAATAGTTCACAACAGAGATGAGTACATAACACTCATGAATCATGTGGCCGTGGGTATGGTACATGGGGCCGAACTTAGTCATTATCAAGTCAGCAATGTTGGGCCAGCATACAATTTGGCCCACCCAAACTTTAACATAAACGGTAACTTGTCTAAAGGATGGTTTTATAGCATAGTACTGCCCAATAAGAAAATAACCGAAAGTTAAATGTGTTTTTAATGACCCATTATCTTATTATGGATACTTGACATATTTAAATTTATAACTTATCAATAAAAAATATTTGGTTATCCAATTAAAATATTTTTTTAGCGAGCAACTAATTTATGTGAGTTTCTTGTTATATGGCTAGTCTTATATCTAAAATGGTCTTACCTAACAATTAGTGTTATGCCATGTTATTTCTAACTTAATTTCATCTCATTTTAGTTCAGCTCATATTTATTCAATTCAGTTTTAGTCAGTTCTGTTTAGCCCATCTCTTCACAAAATTGCCTCTTACTTCAGTTGCATTCAGTGCAGTTCAACTCCATTAAATTCAGTTTAGCTCGTTTCCGCCGAAAAGAACACGGCCTAACATAAATACTTGTGTAAAACGATTTCACACAATTTTTTTTGTAATTTTAACAATCAATTTTATCAACTAATAGTGTAGTGTGTGGCTCCGTTTTTCAACTATAATAGCGTAAAACCGCCTTCTACATGATTAGCTCAATATTCAACGGATTAATTTGAACGTGCTTTACAACAGGCCGTGTTCAGCCCAATTAAGTTTTATGGGCCTAGGTTAGTGTTGTCGGCCACACTTGAACAGAACATATGGGCCTAAACTGTCAGGAGATATAGGGCCCAATTTCAACATTATAATCCTCGACAATGTCAGAAAAGTGTAACAATGATCATCTTGTACTGTTTTTTACCCCATCTCGGAAAATTAGTCTCTTAGTTATATCCGTCTTAAAATTAAAACGAGTTAAATAGTATTTCAAGACAAGTTTTTATAGTCCCCCGGCATTATATGTTGTTCCATGTATTTTATTGACTTTTTTTACATCTAAGACAGATATATTGTCTTAAACAAAAATTTGTAAAGTTTAGAAGTTTAACCGATCCGCCCTTTTTTTAATTCAAATTGGAATCATCTCAAAGGAGTGAAGACTAAACTTGTCAACATTATTTTATCTTTCGACCCATTGCGATACACCTATTTTTATCTTTTATTTATTGATATCAATTCTAATACGCTTTATGTGTACTTTTTTTTTGCAAAATTATATAAAAATTCACCGTGATATTATTTTTGCGTTATGTTATGTTAAAACGTTATAACTCATAAATATCAAAGAAGGTTGATACCTTACGCCACAAAACGAAAGTTTTTCAAACATAAAACATCCCCCTTAAACTAAAAAAATAAGAAA
>LHUT01005444.1:15572-26569 GCA_001412135.1 Silene latifolia subsp. alba | reverse complement strand
GGTTAGGAATATTTCTCACCCTAAATATGAGACCACACCCGACACCATGGCTTTCGCAGCCCGTGTCCACGACCCTCGTCAGACAGGGATGCGTGAGTCCAGACCTGACCGTCCTAATCCTCCTGCTAGTCTAAGTATTTTTGTCCCGTGTGTTAAAAATCGGGGCATAGCTTAAAGTTTTGTTATGGTGTCACGCGTAAGTTTCCCGAGTGGTGGGGAAACCGACCTCGTGATCGTATTTATCTCGATCCAACTGCCACTATGGACATAAGCAAAGCAACGTTTGTCCCTGATCCCCGCAAACCCGTACGCACCACTCAACGTCTCAATTATTCTCCCAAAGTCAACATGGTCTCGGCATTGTCTACTACCAGCCCTCCGGCCGTATCTGCTTCTGGTTCTACTCTTAATTCTGTTGACAAGGTAGATCTTAATAGCTTATCTTCCCAAGAATTGGAAGAACTCTCTCAAATGTGGTAGGCCTGAAAGGCTAGCACCACCAACGACCGTCTTAATGGGAATTCCCTATCTTTATCTTGGATTATTGATACGGGTGCATCTCATCATATGTCGGGATGCTTGTCTTTTTTCACAAATCTTTGAGATATTAGCCCTTTATCTGTGGGTCTGCTGAATGGTAACTTGACTATTTCTACGCAAAGTGTTGATATCCGTTTATCACTTCGTCTACTTTTATCTAATGTTCTATATGCACCAAATCTACATTGCAACTTAATCTCTGTTTCTAGTTTGCTTATTGATACAACTCTTATAATACAATTTCTCAACATTTTTGCCTTATCCAAGACCGTTCCTCGAAGACGGTGATTCGTGCAGATGAGCAAATCGAGGGACTATACTACTTGAAGGGAGTTCGAACCGACGAGGCACACATTTATACACTAAATAGACTGGACCCCGTGGAACTGTAAAATTTGCATTCACGCCAAACAAACAAGAGAACCTTTTTCTTTAAGTTCAAACATTGCGGGCGGTATTTTTGATCTAGTTCACTGTGATTTGTGGGGTCTATACTCGGAAAACGCCTTGTGTGGGTCTCAATATTTTTTAACTATTGTCGGCGATTTTTCCCGCTCCACGTGGGTTTATTCATTACGTCATAAAAGTGATACCAAACAAACTTTATTGAATTTCTTTCCCATGGTTGAACGACAATTTACTACGAAAATAATTTTTTTGCGGAGTGATAATGGGTCCTAATTTTCATGCTTAAAAAACTTCTTTCTCATAAATGGCATCTTATTTCAAACTTCCAATATTGACACCCCGCAGCAAAATGATCGTGTCAAAAGGAAACATCGTCACATCCTTAATGTGGCGAGAGCTCTTTTGTTTCAAGCTAGTTTACCAATTCTCTTTTAGGGCGAGTCTATCTTAACTGCAGTTTACCTTATCAATCGGACCCCGACTGATCTCCATCATGGTAAGACACGGTATGAAATTTTGTTTCAAAAACCACCACCCATGGATCACCTACGCATTTTTGGTTGTCTCTGTTACGCGAAAAATATTAATCGTGCTCGGGACAAATTCGCTTCCCGTAGTCGCCAATGTCTGTTTTTGGGATATCCTTTTGGCAAGAAAGGATGGCTGGTTTATGACTTGGATACAAGTACTACCTTTTCCTCTCGGGATGTTGTCTTCGTTGAACATGTCTTTCCATACCACTCTTTATATTTTCCCGACTCACCACCTTCCTCGCTCTTAGATGATAGTATCCTACCCATTGACACCCTTCTTGTTTCTACACCTACACCGTCTGCTCCACCGGATATAACCAAAACAATTCTGACCAGCCCTCCACCGAACAACCCTCATCTGACTCCATCACTTCCACTCCTAGAACTAAAGCACCACCTGACCTCCTTAATGCCACGACTGATTCTAGCCCAATTCCCACATCCGACAATGCTCCTACGGATATGGGTAAAGGCCATCGAACTAAATTTCCAAAATCTCGTCTCAAAGGTTTTGTTCAAACTCACTGCTGTCCCTCGACACACTACCTCATCGCATCATCTCTGTCTTAAGGTACAAGATACCCGATCTCACATTTTCTTGATTATTCAAAGTTTTCTTCTAACCACAAATGTTTTCTAGCGGTCGTGATTGAAAATCACGAGCCTAGCAATTTTCATGAGGCTATGCAGGTAAAACAATGGCGAGACGCCATGAAGAACGAGATTGACGCTCTTGAGAAAAACAATACGTGGACTCTCGAAGATCTCCGTAAAGACAAAAAGACCATTGGCTCAAAATGGGTTTATAAGATTAAATACAACGCCGATGGCATGATTGAAAGATATAAGGCTGATCTCGTCATAATGGGTAATCGCCAAATTAAAGGGATCTACTACAATAAGACCTTTGCTCCGACAATTAAGATGGTCACGGTCCGGACTCTCCTTGCTGTGGCCGCTGCCAAAAACTGGACCTTACATCAGATGGACGTCCACAATGCATTCCTTCACGACAAACTCGACGAAGAAGTTTATATGAAGCCACCCCCGGGTTTCTCATCTACTACGAATGGAAAGGTGTGTGGCTTACGCAAATCTCTTTATGGGGTCCTTCAAGCACCCTGATGCTGGTATGCTAAACTCACTTCCGCACTTAAATCTTATGGGTTCAAACAATGTCCTCTCGATCACTCCCTGTTTTCCATTATTCAACCCAACGCCGAAGTTCATATACTTGTTTATGTGGACGACCTAGTCATTTGCGAGTTCGTGTTTTCATATGAAGGGCCTTGGACCACTGGAATATTTTTTTGGCCTAGAAATAGCAAGAAGCACGCGTGAGCTATTTATCTCCCAAAGAACGTACGCTCTCGACATCCTAAGAGAAACTAGTCTACTTGCCTCTATGCCTGCATCGATTCCGATGGATCCTAACCATCACCTTGGCTCCTCCACCTCGCCTTTACTACCTGACCCGCAGCCCTACTGTCGACTCATGGGTCGACTAGTTTATTTAACCATCACTCACCCCGAGCTCATATATTCAGTTCACATCCTTGCCCAGTTTATGCAGGCACCGCGAAATGATTATTGGCAAGCAGCGCTACAAGTGGTTCGTTACCTGAAAAATAACCCGGGGCAAGGCTTATTATATCAATCCGCCACTGATTTGTATCTCCACGCCTACTGCGACGCGGATTATGCAAGTTGTTCAGCCAGCCGACGGTCCTTATCAGCCTACTTTATCTTCCTCGGCAGCTGTCCAATATCATGGAAGACCAAAAAACAATCCACGGCATCTCGGTCTTCATCCGAAGCTGAATATAGAGCCATCGCGTACACTATGTGCGAAATCAAGTGGCTCATAGGTCTCCTATCCTACCTCGGCATCAATCACGACAAACCCATTGAGCTTCTCTATGACAATCAATCCGCATTACACATTGCAAGGAATCCGGTCTTTCATGAATAGACCAAACATATAGAGATCGATTGTCACTTTATTCGGGACAAGATTCTAAAAGGCACTATTCGAACCAACTATGTCTATACTAAAGCTCAATTGGCCAACATATTTACGAAAGCTCTTAGGCGTATTCCATTCGACGATCTTCTATCCAAGTTGGGCGTCTCTTCCATCCCCGCACCAACTTGAGGCGGGTATTACGGAGAAGTAGCCGTTCACACCTAACAGCCATATCACAAACGGCTACGTCAAATATATGGCAATAATCTTTGCCTTACTTGCTTTATATATTTGTTACCTAATTTACGTAATATTTAGCTTTCGTATATACTTTAGCTTGCACTAGTATATAATCCAAGATGATTGAGTGTAAAGGACACAATTGTATGAATGAATAAACCAATTATAATGTTCCTATTATATATTTCTAATACCACTGACAGTCGACCACCGACGGAATTGAGTCCAAGTAACAATAAGACGTTCTTTAGTAATATAAGCAGCGCTTGATGTCGCCATTATCAATCTTTTGACTTTTTGAGCAGATACTTGCATACTTGAATCCAATATTACAAATTTCTTATTTTGTTTACATTTACAATAAAAAAGTTTGTACAAAAGGCTCACAAATCTTATGTAATGAAAATCAATCAAAACACTAATCAATTCAAAAAACTAAAAATACCAACCAACCAAAAAAATGATGATAATTATAATAATAACGTACTAGTTAATAGTCTTAATACTACTATTAGTACTATATCAGAAAAGATTAAAAAATGTGGGAAAAGTAGTGATATAATTAGTATTTGTATAGAAGAAGGGAGAAAGGTGGAACGTTTGAGGTAAGTTTTTAGAGAAAAGTTGAGTAATTTACTAATGTTTACAAAGGAGAGTGATTGGTGAGTAATACTGCAATAGTTTGGTGGGATTTTCTTCAAGCCGTTTAATACCATGTTGGCTTCCCAAATAAGATTGTTGAACTTATTATGAATTGTGTTTCCACTGTTTCGTATGAGGTTTTATTAAATGGCTCTCCTCTTCAGAACTTATTATGAATTGTGGGGTACGACAAGGGGACCCTCTGTCTCCCTATCTCTTTATTCTATGTATGGAGGTTTTATCTAGTAGTGTGGTAAATGCGCAGTTGGTGGGCCGTCTAAGAGGGATTCGGTTTTGTCGCAATGTAACCCTATTGACACACCTTTTCTTTGCTGATGACTCGCTCTTTTTTCTCCATGATACCAGAAGATCAGTTGTTCACTTTAAAAAGCCACTTGATAGCTACTAGGAGTTTTGGGATAAGTGATTAATGAGGGGAAATCGCGAATTATCTTCAGCCCTAATATGAAGCTCAAGAATGTTCGGGTTTGTCTGAAAACTTTAAAGATCTGAAATAATAAAGGTATAGGGATGTACATGGGCATGCCAACGGACTTTCAAGGTTCTAAGAAAGATATCTTTGGAGGCCTGTCCGAAAGTGTTGTAAAGCATATTTCTTCTTGGAATGGCGTCTTTCTGTCACCAGCTAGGCGATTGACTCTAATCTCTTCCGTTCTATTAAGCTTGTCAACTTAGTTTTCATCGGTTTTCAAAATACCGGTAAGTGTGGCTAAGAAGATTTACTCTCTCTTGTCGCATTTTTGGTGGGCGGGCTGCAGATTAGGAAAATCGCTCCATTGGTATAGTAGGATGTTTACTAGTCTCCCTAAGAGAGAGGGAGGTCTTGGCATTCGGAACATCGAGTGTCTGAATCAAGCAATGCTGGCCAAACACGCGTGGAGGTTAGTCTCAGATGAGGATTTTTTATTCTGTCGTATCTCCGGGAAAAAATTTTAGGCTGTTCTCTTTTCCAACATGGATCTGTCCATAGGGTGTCTAGTGGTGCCTCGTGGGGCACTAGAAGTATTGCTCATGGCCTGGGATTTATTTTGGATCATATTGCTTGGAAGCCAGGGAATGAGTTTAATTTGAATATCTGGAGCACTCAGTGGGTTGATGGAGGATTACCTGACCCTAATGAAGCCTTGTTAGATCCGAGTTTTAATTTCCTAAAAGACCTCCGTATTAAGGATTTGTGCTATAATACTGGGGGTTGGGATGAGAAAATGGTTAAGATGGTGTGTAGTGAAGAGTGTGCTAATAAGATCTTAGCGATACCTCTACGAAGTCAGCAGGGGCGGGACGAAATCTACTGGCCTTCTAACAGGAGTGGTGATTATTCGGTCAAGAGTGGATATGGTATTATTTTTAAGAATTACTTTTTAAGTAAGGCATCAAGTAAGGATAAAAAACGAATTGATCAAAGACGACAGTTGTTCTGCAAAACGAGACTATGGAGGCTCCCAGGACCGCAAATGTGGAAAATTTTGGTGCGGAAAATTATTACTAACTGCCTCCTTGTGGGCACTGAATTTATCAAAAGAAAGTTGGATTGGGAGCCGTATTGCCACTTATGTCACAAGGTGGAAAAAAAGCTGGAATCGTTGGATCATCTTTTCAGGGATTGTGACATAGTTTCGAGGCTTTGGGCTAGTTCCCTCTTAGGTATTAAAACGGAGCAGACGAATGGTTTAGGCATTGGGGACTGGATTATTAACTGGATTTTCTACCTAGGGAAGCTCGAGGACGGCAATACTCGGATCCTTTCTTTCTTGGCGACTTTATTTTCTATTTGGACCATGAGAAATAACTGTTTCTTCAGGGGGGATGTTATTATACCCAAAGTTTTCTATGACCATTGTCATCTGCTGGTTAGCCTGGCTTCTCGTAATGCCGATGTTAAGGATAGTAAGACTGAATCTCCGGATCTTACCCCTAGCTCTATGCCAGTTTGTCAGGAAAATGAAAATGAAAATGATGTGGGTAGGCTGAGGGAGGGGCAACCGTTTTACTGGATTGGAGCCGCTGGCTCCTGTAGATTGACGACTATTCATATTGATGCATGTTGGGAGTCTATGAGTACGACAACTGTTGGTTGGGTGGTCTATGATGATATGAGGCTTGTCCGCTTCGCAGGGAGTGCTAAATGTAGGGCGGAATCACCTTTACAGGCGGGGCAAGAGGGGTTCTAATGGCTTTAGAATGGGCTCGCAAGCATGAGCTCCTGCACCTGGACTTGGCATCGGACTATCCACAGCTTCTGCTGCAATGGGTAGGCATGGAAAGCAAGAATCACCAAATAAAAGGGATTTTGGAGGACATCACTAGCTTATCGACTTATTTTCATTGCTTTAGTTTTCGCTCTGTCTACAGGAGGAGAAATGAAGACGCTCACCGTCTTATAAGACGGGAACTGCTTCTGATTTAGGATCTTTATTTCTGGCTGCCAAAAAAAAAAAAAAAAACTGCAATAGTCATTGTCCATTAGTAAACGTGTCCATCGTTGTTGGCAAAAAGTGGGATTTTTTTTCTACATCCAAAATTAAAATTAATAAAAAATAATCCCTATTATATATTGTGAAAAGGCTGAAAAGTATGAAAAGGTTGAGTTAAAGGTGTGTATCTAGAAGAAAGAACAAGTATGTATCTAGTTAATTAAAAGTGGGTATCTTGTTAGTTAAAGTATGTAATTATGTATCTAGTAGTTTAGAGGTGTAAAAAAAAACAAATAAAGAAGTACAGTCAAAGAATCTATCTCAAAACAATAAANCTAGTAGTTTAGAGGTGTGTCTAGTTAGTTGCAGGATTGTGTCTAACAAAATAAAAGATTGTATCTAGCTGAATGAAAGTATGTATCTTGTAACTTAAATAGTATATTTAATTAGTTAAACAGCTGTATCTAACAATTTATAGGAGTGTATCTAGCTAGCTAAAAGTATGTATTTAGTTATTTAAAGGAGTGTATCTAGTTACTTAAAGAAGTGTGCCTAACTAGCTAGAAATATGTATCTAGCAAGTTAACCGAGTATATTTAGCATGCAAATGGTTTATATCTAGCAACTTAATGAGATCAAACGAGGAAGAGGGGTATACGAAATTTAGGACGGAAAAGAGTTTAGAGTTGAATTAAGCGACCCGCTCCGCCTAATTCAACCCTAAACTTTACCTTATTATTGGAACGAGGGTGAAAACACAAACTAAACCCTAAAAGGATAGGATAAACCCTTTCCGAGGGGGAATTGGATCATAATAGGGGCGGGGTATCCTTAATATAGGACGGTAAAGAGTTTAAGGTTGGATTAGGCGGTCCGCTCCTAATCCAACCTAAACCATTTCCCTTGTTATCGGAACGGGTGTGCAAATAAAATCTAAACCCTAAATAAAAGTGTGCATCCTTTTCGAGGGGGAATGAGATCAAACGAGGAGGATGTGTATGCTTAAGTAGAGGTATGTATTTAGCAAGGTAAAAAGTGTATCTAGCTAGCTAAAGATATGTCTCTAGCAACATAAAGGAGTGTATCTAACTAGCTAAAGGTATGTATCTAGCAACTTAAAGAGTGTATCTAGCAAGCTAAATATATGTATCTAGCAACTTAAAGAAGTGTATCTAGCTAGCTAGAAGTATGTATCTAGCTAGCTAGTGGTATGTATCTAGCAACATAAAGGAGTGTATCTATCAATATAAAGATATAAAATAGTGTATCTATCAATATAAAGAAGTGTATCTAGCTAGCTAGCTAAAGTTATGTATCTAACAACTTAAACGAATGTATGTACCATGCTAATGGTTTATATCTAGCAATTAAATGAGATCAAACGAGGAGGCGAGTATCCTAAATTTAGTATGGGAAAAGGTATAAGGTTGAATTAGACGGTTCGATATGCAAAATAAGATTCTAGATACATAAATATATTACTCCGTACTTCATCGTGCTATTCCTTTGTTTAACTTTTGTATTCTTTATGTGGGATATTTTAACTAAAGGTAAATAAATGATTGTGATAGAGAAAATATATTTTAAATTTACAAAATAATAATTCACATACACAAAAAAATAATACTTTAGGTACATAAAATTGTACTCCAGATATACAAAATAGCAATATGGATACATAAATATAGTACTTTGTTTTTCATTCCTCATTTCGTCCTATTCCTTTATTTACTTTTTATATATTCTTTACGAGGAGTATTTTAATAAAATATTAGTATTCTTTTTATGTATCTAATATTTATAAAATTTATAGTATTAGATAATTTAACATGATTAATTTTATGAATTTTGCTTATTAGATATTGAAAACAACAAATTAGTTACGGAGTACATTACAATGTGGGATAAATATATTTTCTTGGAACATTGTTACATCTAAATGGTCTTATCTATATCTAGTAAATCCACGAATAATAATATTTGGACCATGGTTGCTCATATTGATGTTTCTGAACTGACATGAGAAAATATCATAAGGCTCAGAGATGACATGACTTTCCTAGTTGGCTCTATTGATGTTGTACATGTTTTTATGATTCAATATACTAATTCTGGTAAATTGAATATCAGTGCATGTTGTACAGATTTTTATGATGCAACAAACTAAGGCTGGTAAACCCACCACACTCACCATGACTCACCGCTCAACACTACTTACCACCCACAGCCCACCAACCATCGTCGCCCCTCCATTAACCACCACAACGCAGAAACTCTGACAAACATAAAACAACACAACCTTGTTCGTACTACTCCAACACTACCCCATTAGCTAACCAACATGTAATCCTCTGACGCCGCCACATTCAACCCAGCCACCTTATAACCACAGATTCCACTGACTAAGGAATCTTCGACAAATGAAACAATTAGTTTATTTCGAAATCTCTGATAAACTCAGTTGCACGAATAAATTATTAAGGTTTGTATATTATTTAGAGATCAACATGAAGAGCCGTACCTGATGTTTAACCCTATGGGCTAAGTGACGGTGTTCGACAAGGTTGGGGCTAGGGAAGGTGATTAGGGGAAAATGAGAGAATAATCAACGGTAAAATGAAAGTGCATCGGAGTCGATTGAATGTCCTTGGTACTTGCCAGAGGTGAGTCGACATCTAGGAGGTCGCCGGAGTTCGCCGGAATCATTGTTTTCCGACAGTGGCAGCAAGTGAGGAGAGTGAGATGACAGTAGATTGAAATTTAGGTTTGAGAAGGGTGGGGGAAAACTGAATGATTCACGCTGGCGCCGGCGAGATCGTGTCAAACCTCCGGCGACACGGTGGCTAAACAGCGCGGTGGCCCGACGACCGAGGTTGTGAATAAGGATGGCAGGGAGTTTGGGTAATTTGGTGAGTTGGAGGTTTTGACTGGTAGAGGGCATAAATATTAGGCGTTTATTCAATCTAAGAGTCACTTGTTAGTTCGTAGGTTCGCACCGAACAATCGGTTCGCACAGGAAAGTACGGTGTGAACTGTACGAACTACTCACATACACANTGTATCCCGTATAAATACCATATGTATCTGGGGTGGTATGTTGTGTATCCACTTCCACCACCGTCACCAGTACCCCCACCACCACCGCCACCACCACCACTGCCCCCACCACCATTACCGCCCTCACCACCACGCTTCACCCTAAGTAACACCACCTCTAGTCACCTATCACCACCATCACGACAACAAACTAACATGTTGTTATCATCGCCGCCTACCACCATCACTTGCTCCGGTCATCATGACGTCAAGCCAGCGCACCCCTCCCCCAACCTAACCGTCCATGATCCAACATGGTCACTGTACTACTCTTACCGCCATAGCTCCAACTCCATCCTTCAGACCACCACGCAACCATATTCTGCTTTATATTCACACCATCGAGCCACCGTGAGTAGTTTGACGGACCTCCAATAGCAAAGACGGCAACCCAGATCCTCGCCGGTAACGTAAGTGAACATCCAGAAAATTCCGACGTCTCCCTATCTTGGTAGAGCTCCGGCATCGACAAAAGCCACCTCCCAGACCACCATTAGAAGTATATTGCACCATCAAAGACGTTTTTTGACTCTAACTCTTCCGATTTGTCCATTATAACAATTGGATGTAACAAGGTACAAGATGAGTTAACGATAACTCTAACAATAAATGTGATTATCACACACAAGTAGTCAATACCATATTACTTCTCTATGTCTCACAATCATAAGTGTACTCATGCACTTGTCTAACGCAATAAANNGTTCAAACTTTGTGAATTGCGATTTCCTTCAATTTCATGTTATCCCTTATAGCATGAATTTTACTAAGTACATGTCTAGACTTCATACAAAACTTAGGTTCTTTAGCTTGAAAGAAGCTCTTACTGTTATCATATAACTTGTGATGTAGGTTTTGGTGGACAACACTACTTGTAGTTTTAAAGTACACCACCTAATCACAACGTACTTAGGTTCATTTCGTAGAATCTTGCAATGGATGACAATAAAACACTCTTTTTAGTCATTTACTTCTTAGGTCAATAAAATCAGCCTAGGATTTTCATAAATCCTAATGAGTTCGGAAACTTGAGTTTGTGTAACCTCTTAACACACAACTAAGTATCCTTCCAAACTCCAGAACAGACCATTAGTTCTCCTTGAGAATTCATGACGGTTCCTTGAGGCTTACCAAAGA
>LHUT01005442.1:0-12789 GCA_001412135.1 Silene latifolia subsp. alba | reverse complement strand
AACCGAAATTTTAGCTAAATGCATACAGCCGAAATTCTATTTGCACACAGCACACACACAAGAAATGCAATAATAATGACAAGATTTGGACTATAAATTAACTAAAATTGAAATACAATTAAAAGAAACGAAAATTTACTTACTCAGCTGTCCATTCTACTAATTTCACACGAATCGCGTATTATATAATGATGGGATGACGTATTTTGGGACAGATGAAGTAGAAGAATAAAAGAAAAATAAGATTGCCAGGATTAGATTACTAATGAGAGAGAAAATATAAGGTGAGAGAAGAACAAAAACTGTAAAAAATGAAAATGGTCGTGGGTTATATTTCTTTTCCTGTCAAAATATAATTAGCAATTTTGGATTGGGCTTTAAATAAGGAGATCTTATCATATAAGACCGCCTCATAGAACAATTTGTGAGTAAATTATTAAGCACTATAGTGAGTAGTGACAATTCCCAAGCCCATATAACTATTTCAATTATCAAGTCCTACTTCTAATTTCTAAATAGAAAAATTTAGAAAAGTAAACAAAACCAGGCAACATAAACCAATGTAAGAAAAAAAAAAAACATTACTAATACTAGATCTTGTAGAAAATAGATTTGATTGTAATTTTATAATACTATTACTAAGTCAATAATTTTGATTGATATATAAAAGAAATTAATTGAAGATTAAAGATGTTGGAGAAGATGGGATTACCAGAAAAACCCTCATTAAGGGGTAATAATTGGGTTATTGATGCTTCTCATTGTCAATCTTGTTCATCTCAATTCACCTTCCTTAATCGAAAGGTTCAATCTTTACCCTTTTTCTGTATTCAATTTAGCATTTAATTATCTGGGTTGTTCTTTAATTTTGTTGATTTTACTTGGGTGATCAATTAATTAGCTTTTTTTTTTTATTTAGTGACGGTTCTAAAGGATGATTCATGTCGGACGACCCCAAATCATTTTGGATTAAGGCTTTGATGTTGTTGTTTGTGTTAATTGGAATTTTATGATGCAGCATGTTTTTAGGGTTATGTTTTGCTGCAATAGTGGGTTTCTGCATATAATTAATTTGATTATTTGATTATGTGATCTGTGATGTGTATAAAGTATAGTAGATTAACTTCAGTCAATAGTTAATTAGTGATTGTTATTGTATCTGAGCAAGTTTTAGGTGGGTGGGTCTGAATTCTGATACTCTGATAGTAAGCCTGGTTGCATTAAGTTTCGGATTAATGACGAGTGAGTCTTGTATGAGACGGTTTCACATGTGAGATCAGACCAGTTTTTTATGCATGCCTCGTCTAAATTAAGGGTAGCACCAGCAGTGATGCTGGAAAGCCTGGCTGCATTAAGTTTCGGATTAATTACGAGTGAGTCTTGTATGAGACGGTTTCACATGTGAGATCAGACCAGTTTTTTATGCATGCCTCATCTAATTTAAGGGGTACCGCCAGCAGTGATGCTGGAACCAGAATTTTAGTTTTGGGGGACTCGTAATAAAAAAAATGTCGAAAATTAGAACTGAGCATTTCAAATATTTCATCGTCCCCTGGGGCGAGCACCCTACTAGCGGCCCTTAGTTCCGGCACTAGGTAGTGGGTTTGTATCAAGTGTGAAGCTGTCTCATAGAAATTTGTGGGTTGTGCCAAATGCGGACTTGTGTGTGGTATGGTACTGATATTGGATTGATTATCGGTGGGTAAAGTGCGTTATTCTTGTAAATGATGTGTTTAGGTGCCAGTTGACTTTCACTTAACGTCGTCGTTTGGAGAAGTTAGTTTTATATTTGGTTTGTTGATTCCAGCATCATTGCCGACGATGTGGAGGCTTGTTTTGCAATACCTGCACTCAACATAGAATGGTGTTGCGAGGGCAAGGTGATTCCCCTGTTCGTATTTGTGAACCTTGTAAGAAGATAGAAGAGGCTGCACGATTTGAGCTGCGTTATGGACACAAAAACCGTGCTGCAAAAGGTACTCCCTTTATTTTTGGAGTCTTGTGGTTTTAATAATTTTTTATTAGTTTCACTGGTTTTTGCATCTTATAGAGCAATTCTCAAATATATATATATACGGTTATTATTCATGCGGGTTTGCTGCTGGACGCTTAATAGAGTAGTGCCTTTTGAGCCTCGTATCTTTGGCGGGTTTTGGGACATTAGGGATTAACGTATGTATTGTAGCATGTAGTTGCATTCAGCCCTCAGTTTTTTGTTATAGGACTGGCGATTTAGGCAACCACTATATTGGTTCATTGAGTCTTGTATGGTAAATGGCTTGGACTCACATGTAAGACCGTCTCATACGAGTTTTTGTGCTCATCAAATCATTATGTTTCAAAACTGCAAATAAATAAATAACGGAAGCTGAAAACGTAATTGTATATTGATGCTCATGGTTTCTCACTCGAGTTCTGTAGTTGTGTATATACATACTATAATGTGAGGATTTGAACCATATGATTTCAGCTGATGTTATGGAATCTGACCAGGGAGCTCAAAATCCGCCTCACGGAGTGTGGATGAGACTCTAAATCAAATCTTGGCAAAGGATGGAAAAGAATCTGGTAAAAATGGTGCGAGCCTGGATGAAGAAGAAACCACATCCAATGATAAAGAAATGGGTTCTTTCACTCCTGAAGAGTTGCGAGAACAAGCCGTTGAGGAGAAGAAAAGGCATAAAACTCTGAAGGGGGAAGGGAAGTCAGCGGAAGCTCTTAAAGCCTTTAAAAAGGCGAAGGAGTTAGAGCGACAAGCTGCAGCTCTGGAACTACAATTAAGGAAAAGTAAAAGGAAGGCGTTGGCTTCAACCAGCTCAACTGAGGCTCTGAGTAAGGAAGATGTGTCTCCTGATATTGCCAAAAAAGACAATTCGATCCCTCGTAAGGTTAAAGATAAAGATGACCTAACTGCAGAACTCATGCAACTTGGATGGTCCGATCGGGATATAAATGATATTGATAAGAAACCTGCTACAATGAGCTTAGAAGGTGAGCTTCTCAGTTTGATCGGACATAATTCTGCGAAGGCTACTCATAGTAAAGAGTCATCTGGGTTAGACAAGTCTCAAGTAATCGCGCTGAAGAAAAAAGCTTTGGTGCTAAAACGCGAGGGGAAGCTTGTCGAGGCGAAGGAGGAACTTAAAAAGGCCAAGATTTTAGAGAAGCAAATTGAGGAACAAGAGTTCTTGGCTGACGCTGATGAGTCTGACGATGAGTTATCCGCTCTAATGCGCGGCCTGGATAATGATGACAAAAAGGGTTTTTCGACTGGATTTGACCTGGATGCCGGGTTTGACTTGAACAAATTCTCGGATTTTGGTGGGGATCTTGGTTTTGGTGGGAACTTTGATGTCACTGATGATGATTTGCATGATCCAGAGATGGCTGCAACCCTGCAATCATTAGGTTGGGATGAGGAGTTTGATCAAGCTGACGACATTGCTCCCGAAGATTCTTCTGTAAATAAGGAAGCACTTGAAGATGAGATCCTTAAGTTGAAGAAGGAAGCATTAACTCAGAAACGATCCGGTAACCTGGCTGAGGCAATGTCACTGCTTAAAAAGGCCAAAGCACTCGAAAAGGATCTGGAAATGCTGGATTCTGTCAACATGATGGAACCCGACTCTACTGTTTCTCAACGTAAAACAGACAGAAAATCAGCTCCCAAGAGCAAAATAACGATTCAAAAGGAACTTTTGGCTTTGAAAAGGAAGGCGCTTGCTTTGAAAAGAGAAGGGAAATTAGAAGAAGCTGACGAGGAACTGAAAAAAGGGAAAATTTTAGAGCAACAACTCGAGGAGATTGATAATCCTTCAAATGTTAGCTATAAAGCATCAGAACCTATAGCAATGGACTTCGATTTATCTTCTATTCTCGCCCCTGTGGAGGAAGATGTAGATTTAACAGATCAAGATGTGGATGATCCGTCATATCTTTCGGTCCTGCAAAACTTGGGCTGGCAGGAGGAAGACAATGTGACGCCTTCTGTTCAAGTGCCTGAGCCGTCCATCCAGTCTTCTGTGGAAAGTAGGGATAAAACTCCTGCTAGAAAACGACAAAGAAGTAAAGCTGAAATTCAAAGAGAACTTTTAGGGTTGAAGAGAAAAGCCCTTGCTCTTAGACGCCAAGGTCAGGAGACGGAGGCTGACGAACTGCTTGCAACGGCTAAGACGTTGGAGGAAGAGTTATCCGAATGTGAAGCACCAAAGCAAGATCAACTAATTGACTTTTCTGACAGTAAAGTTGAGGAGGAAGTCAAAACGCAAGTAACTCTACCTGAAATGACTGCGACTATTGACAAAGGAAGTCACGAAACTCCTCTTAAAAGAACAGCTGAAGTAAGTAGCGGTTCTGAAAAACGGCAGGTGGTACATGAGAATACTCCTAATTCTGACCATTCACCGGATGTTTCTCCGGATAACCAAAAAAGCCCAGTCCAGCAAGAGATTCTTTCTCATAAAAGGAAAGCCCTAATGCTTAAAAGGGAAGGGAAATTGGCTGAAGCGCGAGATGAACTCAGAAAAGCAAAGTTATTGGAGAAAAACTTACAGGAAGAAAAACCCGAGAATTTGACCATGGAAGTCACTTATTCCACTGTATCTTCTACAGTAAAGGAGGAGCAAAGTCCTCCACAAGTGACCACAAAACCCATGTCTAGTAGCGACCGATTTAAGCTTCAGCGGGAGTGTCTTACTCACAAACGGAATGCTATGAAGCTACGAAGAGAAGGTAGGACCGATGAAGCTGATGCCGAACTTGAATTGGCCAAGAAACTAGAATCCCAGCTAGAAGAAGCTAGTCCGACCCCTGCCACATCAGCTGGAGGAACAGCTGACAAGGCGGGTGTCGAGGATTTGTTTGATCCTCAGCTTTTATCCGCCTTACAAGCAATTGGGTTGCAAGATACTACTCCCGTCGTCTCCAATGCCCCACCAAAACAAGAGGTATCAGTCTCAAGTTCTAGTAAGAATAATGTTTCCAGTCAAGAGCGGCTTCAACTCGAAGCTCAGATCAAGGCTGAGAAAATGAAAGCGCTTAACTTAAAACGCTCTGGAAAACAAGCGGAAGCACTAGCTGCTCTTCGTCATGCCAAACAAATGGAAAAGAAGCTTGAGTCGCTGCCATTGTAATACACTGTATTTTTGAGATTCTTGAAGGTGAATGCGAGAAATGTTTCCGATTTCTCAACAACCTAACGATTGTGCTTGAACGGTGGTTAGTCTTGTGTACTACCGTTGAACGCACATACAAGTTACAGCGGTCACATATAGGTTTTTGCGCTGCTTGAATTTGATGTAAAGCTCGATTCTTATGCACGATCCAAAGTATAATGCGAGTATCTCGGTGTTCTGTAAGGACTTTGGTTAATTCAGATTGTAACTTGTGTAACTGTTATTATAATGCCAATTCATGGATTTGAACACGAGTTTTGAGCCAAAGTTAGCTGAAACTCTCAATCGAATAATCTTTACTAGAATACACATTGTTTAGACTTTAGACTTTGGTGAAAGTCCGACTGAACTAACATCGTCTCTCAATTTCACTGCGTTACATAAACTCTCACAGGTCTCGATATATGGTGACCATCTTTTGTTTGTTAAATATGTAAATTTGGTCCTTTGATCATTATGACAGGTCCACATTTTTGGTAGTTTTTTCTTCTGGTATATATGAATGTAGCCATACTACTTTCTGGCAATTCGTAGTTCCATGTGGCTGTGAGCGCAACTGAAACCGATTAGTAAAATTGACGCGAAACTGAATAAGAATTGCCAAACTGAAAAGGTATTTCCAAGAATATCTGTCAAAGTTCCCAACTGTCGATTGAGTGTCGTGCTGTGGAATCGACTCTGTAAATCACATTATAAATAGCAACAGTACTCAACCTTGTATAATAAATCAGTAAGAAAACAAACATTAATCTCTTAAGAACTTCTTGTCAGAAAGTACAACATGGCAATAATCTCTTCCTTCAAACTTCCCATCTTTCCTAAGGAAACAGAAATTTGTCGGATGATCCTTGCAAGAGAACCGGGATTTATGACGCGACATACTGCAATAACTATCTACCCTAGTAAGAACAAGAACATTATTATAAAGAAGGGTACAAGAATAAATATTATGTCTACAGTGCAGCAGAGTTGAATACTACTTCTATTACGCTTCCTCTATTCCATTGAATCATATACATTTTTTTCATTTTCCAGTCAACTGGCGGAGTACATCGCATCAATCTGGGAGCATTAGCCGATCTGCAAAATCATCAGCTTCAGTAGAGGGTTCAGAGAAACAAGGAAATGATAGTAAGCAAATCATTAAAATCTTACCCTGTAGAAGATTTAGTCATGATCGATGCCATCCAACGGTTAGGTCTTCAATACTACTTTCAGAATGAGATCGGTCGTGCACTAAGAAGGCATTATGAAAGATGTTGCACAGAGGAAGGAAACCATGATCTCCATGATACTGCCCTCGCCTTTCGCCTCTGACTCTCTGAGACAACATGGATAGAATGTTTATGGCCAAGAAAAAAATGTATACGATTGAATGGAATAGAGGATGCGTGATAGAAGTAGAATAGTTGATGAATATACCTCAACGGGCTCAACTGTGATGAGGGTTTCGTCCTTGACTGAACTCAGCTGCACTGTAGACATAATATTTATTCTTGTACCCTTCTTCAAAATAATGTTCTTGTTCTTACTAGGGTAGATAGTTATTGCAGTATGTCGCGTCATAAATCCCGGTTCTCTCGCAAGGGTCATCCTACGAAATATAGGAAGTTTTAAGGAAGAGATTATAGCCAGGTCCAGGTATGGCAGAGCAGAGGGTAGAGCTCACAATTGGTTTTCACCATTGCAAAATACCAACTTTTGGCTTGCTCAAGATACATCCGACAGAACCCGAGAATATTGCAAACCGAAACCGACCCGGGAGCCGGTGACCTGAACCTGAACCGACCCGAAATGAACCCGACCCGGTATTGACCCGATTAAACGGAAGACCCGAGTCTAAACTCGCGATGGAGAGGTTTAATTTGCCGCGCTTGCGTAGTTCTACCACGAAAACAAAAGTCAAACTATATTTTAATTATAACAACCAGGTATCCTAGCAAAGATACAGAAAGATTTCAAAAATTAATCCACTAGTTGAAAGAAATGCTACAACTATGAAATTTTTTGTGCAAGTCTACATGAGGTTGATCGATAACTATAGTTTTACGTGTTAACAACTACATTAAGTTCTTTTTTTCTTCTTCTCATAAATGGAAACGTACTTTAGTAAATATTGTGTGTCTGACAATAACGCATACTTTGAACGCAACTGAAACTGACAGGAGACTTGACATGAAATATTTCGAACTTTTTTCAAGTTTACCTTATCCATTACCTGTTCTCCACAGTTGAGATTTTCAACACACGCTCAGTTCAAATTCTGGCTCGCCAGTGATTTATTTACCATTATTATATACTTATATAGCACATTACCCAGCCTTGTATTCAACAAAATACCAAAAGGTTAATCTCTAAGAACCTGATTATTCACTAAGGTCAGTAAGCAAAACATGGCAATAATCTCTTCCTTCAAATCTATAATCTATCCTATGGAAACAAAGATTTTTAGGATGACCATGACGAAAGAATCTAGATCTACGACGCGAAATACTGTAACTAACTGTGCTATTAATAACCAGAACATTAGTAATAAGAAGGGTGAAAACAAAAGTATTATCCCTAAACTGCAGCAGAGTTCTGTCAATGATGAAACCCTCATCACAGTTCAGGTATGTATATTCTTCTACTTCTGTAATACTTCTTATGGATGCTTAAAACACTGTACTCCCTTGTCGCAATCAATAGTTTATATACCTAAGCAGAAGTCGACTGTTGGTGGCGACATACCAAAATGGAATACGTAAATTATTGGTCAAGATAAAGGGTTCAGAGGGTAATTGCAGTTTCCAGTTCTTTATAATTTCAGCTAAATCATCAGCTTCAGAAGAGGGTTCAGAGGATAAGGGAAATGATGGCACATAAAACAATAGAATGTAATTACCATGTAGAAGATTTAGTCATGATCGATGCCATCCAACGGTTAGGTCTTCAATACTACTTTCAGAAAGAGATCGCTGATGCATTAACAAGGCATTATGAAATATGTGGCTCAGGTGAAGGAGACTATGATCTTCATGATACCGCCCTTCGCTTTCGCCTCTTGAGACAACATGGATATAATGTGTCTGCAGGTAATTTACCTAATGTTATATCAACTACATAATTTGTAGGCCTATGCATGGTGCTAAAATTGAAATGCTAGATTCTTCAAGACTTGCTAAGTGCAACAACACAAATAGCGTTACGCTGATGCCTCAACGGCTATTGGTGTAACGCAACTTTAGCTCCATGTGGAACTGATAGCTACTTCACTATTAAGACTAACTACATTCCCAAAGTGCCTTAAAAGGATCCCGCCCATGACAAGGTAAGGAGGGTCGGAGATAGCAGCCATACATCTGTGTTGAACATAGCAAGGCTATTTCGGAGTGACTCGCAATCAAAATTTCCCATGAACTGCAACTACTGACTTCGCTGTACCAAAAGCGCACAGCTCAATAAAATATATTTTTGTTTTTGCTTTATTAAATCCAAACAAAATAACTGTGAGTCTTTGGCTCCATCGGATATGGAAATATAAGAATAACTCTATGCATATAATGTAAAAAAATTTGTTTAATTAATATTATTAAGATTCCATTGATTTAAAACCTACTTGCCTGAGCAGGCTGCTTCAGCAAATTCAAGGACAGGGATGGGAACTTAAAGCAAGAACTAGAAAAGGACAGTAAAGGATTACTGAGTTTATTTGAAGCTTACCACATTCGTGTTCCAGGGGACGATATACTTGATGGTATTGGTGAATTCAGCGGGCATCTCCTGCGAAAAATGATGAATGTTCAACCGTCTAAGAGCACCATTATCAAAAACACACTTAGCAATCCATTTCATAAAAGCTTGCCAAGATTTATGGCCTTGGACTTCCTTCAGAATCTCGAGATCTCGATGAACTCACTTCATAACTTCAGTGACGAAAGCAATTGGATGAAAGAGATTCAACAACTGGCTGAAATTGACATCAACATGGCTCAGATCAACCACCAGCGAGAAATAACTCAAGTTTCAAGGTAAGTTTCTCGAAGGCGAACCCTTTCAATAGCTTAAAAGCAATTAACAAATTTTCATAATTGTAAAACATGTTATAACTCAAATATCCCTATGAAAGTAGGTACTGATAAGTTATTTAGTAATAGTTTTCGGATATATCTTAGTGTTAAAGGCCTTACAAGAAACTATTTGGCATACAGAATTGCTTATGTATGTTATTGTCCATGATTATTAGATGGTGGATAGGACTTCGACTGACCGAGGAATTGAAGTTTGTGAGAAACCAACCAGCAAAATGGCATATGTGGTCCTTGGCATGTCTGCCAGGTCCAGATATGGCAAAACAGAGGGTAGAACTCACAAAAGCAATATCTTTCATTTACATGATCGACGACATTTTTGATGTGTATGGAACACTTGATGAGCTCATTCTCCTCACTGAAGCTGTT
This sequence comes from Silene latifolia subsp. alba, assembly GCA_001412135.1. NCBI lineage: Eukaryota > Viridiplantae > Streptophyta > Magnoliopsida > Caryophyllales > Caryophyllaceae > Silene > Silene latifolia. Next base: position 3,176 of record LHUT01005442.1, on the reverse strand, counting down.
AACAGATGGGAATATGAGACTGTCACAGGATTGGCCAAGTACATGAGAGTATGCCTCAAAAACCTATATGAGCTAATCAACGAGATTAGCGAAAAAGCCTATGATATTCATGGATGGAATCCTAAAAAGTTTCTCCAGAATGTGGTACGTCGATGAAATCTTGCATTTTGGTACAATCTATGATAAGAGCGAACACTGACCTGTAGTTGAGTCTTGTTTAACTTCATGCAGTGGAAAGAGCTATTCAATGCATTTCTGGTGGAAGCAAAGTGGTTTGCCTCCGGACACACGCCTTCAACCGACGAGTATCTGAAGAATGGAATAGTTAGTTGTGGAGTCAATATTGTATGTGCATACCTCTTCCTGCTCTTGGGTGAAGGAGGAAACAAGGAAGGCCAAAGTCTCTCGAACAGCCATATAGAAATTGTATCTTTAGTGGCTACTATTTTCCGTCTATGGGATGATCTAGGGAGTGCTATGGTGCGTCTCCTGGCCACTTGTTTAAGAGATGAGACCTCTTACCACTCGCACCAATCAACTTTGGTTTAAAGTATTCGTAATGTACTGACGAAGGCTAAGATATTCACCTGTTGATGAAGTTCACTGTTGTACAGGATGAAAACCAGAAAGGATACGACGGATCATACATAGCTTGCTACGTGAACGAACACAAAGGTAGCTCGACTGAGAGTGCACGAGAACATGTTCATACAATGATCTCAGACGCATGGGAGTGTCTCAATGAGTCCTGCCAGTCTTTTCCATTTTCGGCACACTTCAAAGAGGCTGTCCTCAATTTAGCAAGGATGGTCCCGGTGATGTATGACTACAACGAAAGCCATCAACTTCCAAGCCTAGAGAAACACATGAAGTCATTGCTAATAAGTGAGCAAACAAGAGTCATCTAAAAATAAAAAAAAAATCATTCTTCCAAGCCCTATAGGAGCAAGTTCAGCATTCTGTTGGAAACACATTAGGAATAAATAGAAGCTCAATGAGTTTGAATTACAGTGTCTCCACTTTGTTCTAAAAACTTGATAAATCTCGAGTTCAGTTTCCTTCGAATGTAACCATGTTTAAAACACGTGGAGCGTTTTGTTGTCTTTGTGGTTCTACCTGACTGTAGTAAAAAAGGAAAACAAAAACAAAAGTCAAAATATCTTAAGCATAATAATCAGGTCTCCTTGTAAAGAGATACAAAGAGTTTAGAATTACTCCCAACGTCCGAATCTTTTGTTTACCTTTAATTAAAATGCTCCTAACAAATACTACATAGAAAAGATAAACAAAAGCTTGAGACGGAGAGTGTAATTTAGTAGCTGAAAAAACTAGCAGAAATTAGGTGTTATACATTTACCTGTAACGTCATTAGAAAGACAAGGACATGACTGAACAATTTGTGCAAGTCTAGTTTTAAGAGTTAACCACATTTGGTTGTTTTGTTCTTCTTCTGTGAATGTAACGATACTACTTTCTGGCAATCAGTAGTTCCATGTTCAATTGTTCGGCATAATGGATGATTTTACCCAATCACGAAACAAATTTATTTGTTAGATTAACCAGCTTCTGGCACGATTCAGCAAAATATCATAGTTCAAGAATATCTGTCCAAAATCCGATCAGTAATAACGCTGACTGTGACCGCCAGTGAAACTGATAGGAGACCGACTTGACATAAAAATGAACACGAATTGCCAAACTTACCTTAAGCTGCAAGTTGTTGTGGAATTGACTCCGTAACGCACATTATAAATAGCAGCAGTACTCAGCCTTGTATAGTCATTGAAAAAACAAACATTAATCTCTACCAAGGTCAGAAACTACAACATGGCAATAATCTCTTCCTTCAAACTTATTATCTTTCCAAAGGAAACAGAAATTTGTAGGATGACCCTTGGGAAAAAACCGAGATTTCTGACGCGACATACTGCAACTATCTACCCTAGTAAGAACAATAACAATATTATTAAGAAGGGTAAAACAACAAAAATTCTGTCTAGAGTGAAGCAGATTTCTGTCAATGATGAAACCCTCGTCGCAGTTGAGGTATATTCATCAACTATTCTACTTCTATCACGCTTCCTCTATTCCATTGAATCGTATGCAATTTTTCATTTCAGAAAAATCGTCAACTTCGGGAAAGGGTTCAGAGAATCAAGGAAATGATACTAAGCAAATCATTAAAATCTTACCATGTAGAAGATTTAGTCATGATTGATGCCATCCAACGATTAGGTCTACAATAATACTTTCAGAATGATATCGATAGTGCACTAAGAAGGCATCATAAAAGATGTTGCACTGAGGAAGAAGACCGTGATCTTCATGATACTGCCCTCACCTTTCGCCTGCTCAGACAACATGGATACAAGGTTCTGTTCACAATTGGTTTTCACCATAGCAAAATAATTCCTGTTACTGCAAAAACCTTTGAAATAGAAATTATAAGTGAACTTATGAGGCGTTAACTCGACATTCTTAATTTCTTGAACCAATTCAACCGCCTCGCATTTTATCCCGCAACACTAATCCGAACAACCTCATATTGTAACTAATAATATCAGGAACTACATTATACTTCCCATCATACCCCAAATTTTCTCACCATCCAAGAACCTTCCTTTCTTATAAAACCCGTAAAGCAATGTATTATAACTAATCAAATCCAGGCGCACTCCTTCCTTCTCCATCTCATCAAGCATCGAAGCAGCCAAATCCAACGAACCCATCTCACAAAACCCTTCAATAACCGTATTATACGAAACAACATCACGCTTAATCCCAAGCTTCTCCAGCAATTCCCGGAAAAACCCACCAACCTTACCAAATTCCGTACAACTGATACACGCCCCCAAAAGGGAATTATAAGATTTCACAGTTCTAACACATTTTAGTTCAGGCATTTCATCGAACAGTTGGTGTGCATGATCAAAAACCCCAGATATCCCATACTACGAAATGAATCGAACAGCGAAACCTCGTTACCGGTCTCCACATAGTTGTTTTGATCATCGATGATTTCATTACTTAAATACGTGAGTAAAGGTGATTGAGATTTGCAGTTGAGAATGCGTGGCGTTGAAGATGAAAGAATGGTGACATTTTTGGAATGGCGGGAAAAACTGTTGCAGAAACTTCGACTTAAAAATACTTGTGTAATATAAATAGTGTAAATC